>JAATLQ010038222.1:41392-84627 GCA_013421005.1 Heliconius erato x Heliconius himera
AGTTACAAGTACAATAAAACAGAATGATTTTAGTTAATTATTGTATCTAATAGCTTAATCTATATATATTTTGAATCGATTAATAAAATTCCTTAGAAAATAGAAGAAGAAAAATGAGATGGTAAGAACACATATTTTAAAGTCAAAAAAGTATTTGCACACCAACTATTCCTTTGATACAATGTTTTTCCCGCCACATTTTGACACTTTACGTAAAATATCAACATCATTCGTATACATACGAACATCGGGAGACGTATCCTAATATCGAGACTTTTGTTTAGTGTTCAGAATTTTTTTTAAAGCAAATATGCCAAAAAAAAATGAATTGCCGATAGCGATGCGTGAAGAAATTATTTTACTCCGAAATAAAGGTCGAAGTTATCGCCAAATCGGTGGAGACTTAAAGTTAAATTACTCGACAGTGCGGTATATTATAAAAAAGCGAGAAGAAACGGGAAGTGTTGAAAATAAAGCAAGGTCCGGTCGTCCGAAGAAGCTAAGTACAAGAGACAGGCGGCAAATTGTAAGATCAGTACAAAATAAACCATTTACAAGCGCTCAAAGTTTAGCAAATGACATTGCTTCAAGTTCGGGTAAGGTTGTCTGTGCCCAAACTGTAAGAAACGTACTGCATAATGTTGGTCTTCACGGCAGAACAGCGAGGAAAAAGCCTTTCATAAGTGAGGCCAATAGAGAAAAAAGACTAACGTTCGCAAAAGAATATGTAAATAGGCCTATAGAATTTTGGAAAAATATTATTTTTTCTGACGAAAGTAAGTTTAATCTTTTTGGATCAGATGGACAAAGATTTGTGTGGCGCAAACCAAATACTGAACTGCAGGCAAAACACGTGCATAGTACGGTCAAACACGGCGGTGGCCATGTAATGGTTTGGGGCTGCATGGCAGCAAATGGTGTCGGAAATTTGGCTTTTGTTGAAGGAACAATGAAAGCAGTAGATTACGTTAAAGTGTTGCGCGATAATTTATCTTCAAGCGCATCAAAATTAGGCATAAGTGAGACATATTACTTTCAGCAGGACAATGATCCTAAGCATAAAGCTATGAAAACTAAGGAATGGTTGCTGTACAATGTCCGTAGAGTGCTAAAAACTCCGCCGCAATCGCCAGACGTCAACCCAATTGAAAATTTATGGCATCTGCTGAATTTAAATTTGCGGAAATTGAAAATTTTAAATAAAAATGATTTGAAGCGTGCTTTGGTGGAAAAATGGGCTCAAATCTCGATTCAAACAACATCCAAATTAGTGGAATCCATGCCAAGGAGATTACAAGCTATTATTGATGCTAATGGAATGCACACAAAATATTAATTTTTCCTTTTCTTTTTTTTATTGCAGAAATTTTAACAAAATACGTACTAGAAGGCCGGTGTGCAAATACTTATTTGGCTTTAAAGTATGTGTTTTTACCGTCTCATTTTTTCATTTTTATTTTCTAAGATTTTTTATTAACCGATTCGAAATAAATATAGAATAAGCTATTAAATACAATAATAAACTGAAATAATTCCGTTTTTTTGTAGAAGTAACTTCAAAAAAGTTAGGTGTGCAAATACTTTTTTTACCCACTGTATATATATATATATATATATATATATATATATATATATATATATATATATATATATATATATATATATATATATATATATATATATACATTTGTTTCACACCCTGCATATGGCAGGATAAGAAGAGGGAATTTAATATTAAGACTTAAGACACTTCGATTCCTGCTTTTTGCCCAATTTTTGAGACATTTTGTATTGGGAGGAAATAAAATAATGTATCGATTCAATTGAGAATCGAACCCACAATCATCACGTTAATCAGTTAAGCGCTATGCTGCTGCGCAACGACAACCTTTTATATAAAAAAATTAATTGATTTGTCAAAAGTAAAAAGTAAAAATAACTTAATTGAAAAACCACTCCATAAATTACTTAAAAGGTAATTTGACTCACCGATAATTCCTTCCAATACACAAATTGTATTGCTGCATTTACAATATAATATATTTTCCACAAAAGACTTTGTTGGGATTAAATAAACGGTTTTATAAAAACAATTTATTATCACCTTTAAATGAAAACAAAGTTATTTGAATAAATGTATATGAAGTCAATTTTTATGACAATAGCTATAATTCGCTTATTGTTACATTTTACTTTTGAAATATTTTTTTAAGTACTTTAGTCCAAAGATGATGTTCAACGTCATATTTTTGACAACATTTTGTGACTTTCATTTATACCATAAAGAAGACTTGTAAGTTTTTTTTTCTATAATTTAAAACTGTCAAACAAAAAGATGATAGAAATATGATCAGAAAAACATTGTTTACGCGTTGTTTATCTTATTGACGTGAAAAAGAATACTATATAGTACAGGAAATTGAATCAGAAAACCAATATCTAGAAAGATTGCAATGTGTCTAGTTAGAAATAAAATTACAAAAATTTTATCGATGAGATGAATCGTTTAAATTCAATGTAAAGAATTCAACATTCGGAATTCAAATATCTATTATTTTTTTTTATTCTATTATTGTTTTTTATGAAAATTATAAGTAGTTTAGTGGATTGTTAACCCGCTCTGGATAGACAAAGAGAAGTACGATGAATCAACTACAAACACATCGATTCAGTCTCTGTATTACATTTTGTTTGTTTTTTCTTAGAAATAATTAATTTGTGGTTAAAGAGTTTATTTATTTCTCAGAAGAAATTACATTTTACTTAAAGAGAAATACAAAGTTACTTATCTTAAATAGGTACATATTATTGAATGTGAGCGTCGAAATCAGTAAACATAGTAAAAACAAAGAGAAAACAATATCAAATATTCAATAAACAGTATACACATATGTAAGTTAAAGAGTGGGTATATTAAAATAATTTAGTAATATTAGCTTTGATAAAGTGAAGTTAATCCACATTTGAAAAGGTTACAATACAGGGTCGGATTCTATTTAATTTTTTATAAGATATTCCTTTATAATTTAGTTTTAAAATTATAAAAATTTTTAGATGTTTTTATATCTTGAGGTAATTTATTGTAAATTTGTGCTCCTTCATAAATAATAAATTTTTTGCCATAATTGGTTCTTGTTTTCGGTAAGTATAAATTATTTGCACTTCTAAGTGATCTATTTCCTTTTTGTTCATTTGTAAGAAAAGATAACTCTGACTGTAAGTTGTTTTGTAAAATTTACGAATAAGAATACATGTATTATATTGATATAGTTGGTGAATATTTAAAATGTTAGTATCTTTATATAGTTTATTTGTAGATGTTAATGGCTTAAAATGGAAAAGGAGTTTTATTATTTTATTTTAAATAATTTGCAACGATTTTAAGTTAGTTTTAGATTAATTTATTATTTCATCAACATTTCGAATTTTAAAATCTATTTCGTTATCTGTGTACCATAGAGCAACAAATGTATTGTCTATACAATTTTTAATTTTCTTTACTATAATAAAAACACTTTTTTGATGGCTATATAATAATGAAATGCATGATTGTTGTGGATTCCTTCTCCTCAACTCACTCAAGTAAGAAATTATTTGTATTTGCAAACAATTAGTCCTGGCGCAAGGGCACAAAGTGTGACTGCAAATTCGACTGGTTGTAGGTTCGATCCCCACTCGAGGAAATGAAATATTTATTTAAATTTATATTTTCATTTCATCGTCCTGGTGTCGAAGCAAAGCGCGGCGTTGAATCCCGCAATGCCTCCAGATTTCGACAGAAAGTCTTAGCACTAGGTTCCCACTGCCTACCCTACTGTGTGCGGGATACAGCATGAGGCTGATTTATTTATTTAAACTATGGTGTTGAGATCCTACTTAACACGCAATACTTGAATTGGGATGACGAATGGAAAAAAGAGCATCTTAACGTAGGTTTTCTCTGCATTCCCAGTTTTATGAGATAAAGCGTGAAGTTGAAAAAAAAAATAACACACACAAGCCACAAAGAATCTTTGTGAAATAGAAATGTTTACAGCTGCGTACAACAGCGAAACAAATACAATCAAACATCCGCAGCTTGCCAGTCGTGCTTGCTTGGCGTGCACAGCAAAAGTTGTTCTTAAAGTTACTATTGCAAAGGTATATTATACTTTTTCCTTTATTTCATAGCGTTATCTGGTTAAACCTATTATAGTTTTACTACTGACCCCTTTGCCATTATTGTGCGAAGACTCTCCGTTTTTCACTCGATACCCTCCTCAATAGATTATTTACTCTACAAATTATATAAGCATTTTTTTAACTTCATATTCCGGCTAATTCCGAGAAAACTCACAAAGAATTTTTAATTTTATGTTAGCTTAAATGTAATATATTTTATGAAATATTATTCAGTAACATATTCTTTTTAATATAAAGTTGCAATTTCAATAACGTCGTCTAGTATTGTTTTTGTGCATACAATTTATAGTGAAGCGTATCCAGAGTCGGGGTCAGCTCAAGGTTATTACCAAGGTTTATTGAAGTTCAAGATCAATATACAGGATTATAATTTATATAAAATATATGACCTTGTAATAGACATTTTGAAATATGTAGTAAATTTTGAAATAAGATTTATAGCTCTAACGTTGAGCTATTGATACGCCTCTAAATTAATATTATGAAACAGGAACGAATTCAACTTAGGGATTATTCGTACAATAAGGACGGTTACCGAGTATAGCTAAACAAAGTTAGGCGTGTCATCCGCTAGCTCGAATGATAAAATATGGCATACGAGCTAGCGGGTCATCAGGCTGATGTTAAGTGATTACCTCTGCTCATGAACTTCCACTAGAGGAACCATCAATACGTTGCTGGTTTTTAAGAATACGAACATAGCTTTGACGTGTTCCCAACACGTCGTGTGGTTGATATTCCACAATTTTTAGCATTTTTTTTTCAGTTTCACGTTGTATCCCGCTTGTAGCAGGGTAGGCAGTGGGAGACCAGTGCTAAGACACTCTGCTCCCCACTTTTTGCCAAATTCTGGAGGCATCGCGATTCCTGTTGACACCAGAGCGAATAAATGAAAATATTAAATATTTCATTTAATATTTTCCTTGAGTGGAAATCGAACCCACAAACGTGTCTGAGGTCGTGTTTGAGGTCACACGCTTGAGCCACTGCGCCACAACTAGCTAGAAATGTTGTTTCAATATAATATTTTATAACATTATTAGGTTTACACATTGATACAGCTGTTTATTGCATTTCTGTAAGAGGTGCAACTTGCTTTGCATTTCTACGACCTAATAGTGAATTTTCTCGAAGAAACTAAAATTTATAAAATAAAATAAGAGAAGCATATAGATATTATACTTATAAAGAATATATGTTTTTAAATATTGATGAAAATGAATGTAGGCCAGTTCTTAAATGAGAATGCACGACATTCCTACGGAAATTATACTTTATTTATAATATTACTATATATATTTATTTCTATAAATTTTCTTCAAAACTAATGTGGCGCAGTGAGAAGAGTTTGACTTCCAACATCATGGTGTTAGATTCTATCCTAATCGGGGGAATGATTATACAACGTTTTAATTCTGTGTCCTAACACAAAGTTCCCTCTGCTTACCCTGCTGTGTGTGGGATACAGCGCGAAGCTGATTTGATTTGCGACAAAGACTGACGAGAAATGAAGAAGATGATGAACAGATTTAACAAAGCGTGGCGTTGAGTTCCTCCATATATAATATTAAAGGGCCTGTCTTTGATATCAGTATAACTGTGTTTTGCAAGTGCAAGATAGAAAATAATCAAGATTATATGGTTTTAATATGGAATCTCGAATTTTAAGATTTGAGATTCTCCAATGTAATGTAATGCTCTCCAGTCGATACCCTCTCACGCAGCCACGTAGTGTTTGAAAATTTTCAAAGATAGATAGAAATTTGTGGACCATTATATAATTTAAGTTTTAATCCTCAATATTCGCAGAATCGAAATTTATGTGGGAAAAATACGTTCGCAGTGTGCGCGCAGTTACAGTTAACATAACCAAATACACTTTCTATTAAATTTGAAAATGAAATCAATTCCCAAAACAATTCTTCAATAACAATTTATTTAATGCATAACCAAAGTAAAATAAATAATCCGTTTTGAGGGTTTTGTACCACAAAAGGAAAAAAAACGTAACCCTTTTAGGATCTTTTTTTGTCCGTTTGTCCGTCTATTAAGACCATTTTAAGATTGTGTAGTATTTTACTTAAGATTTTGTTGAAATATCAATCTCAAATGAATATCAGATATGAGCAGTATCGTTTTTGAATCACTTTGTATGAAATTCAACGCGTAATCAAAACTCTTACAACACTATAGGTCTTGATTACGCGGTAAATTCTGACCTTCTCATAGATCTGCAGTTACGAAATTTAGGACGAAGTAAGATCTTACAAAACAAATAAAGGAAAAGAACGGAAAAGTAAAAAATTATTACTTATATAAATAAGTTAAAAATATTACTTATTTATTACCTCATTTTATACTAAATAAGTGTATATGCCCACAAATTTAAGTTTGTTAACTTTATTTGCCGCATCATCAAAATCTATAAGTTATTTTCCAATTACAGTCCTGAAACTGATACAGAACTCTTGTTGTGCAAATGCGACTCGCACTTGGTCGGTTTTTTCTTAAATAGACTTAAATAAACATTCGTATATTTCAAGCGGGCGTAGCCGCGCAGGGGCCGCTAGTAAAATATATATGTATGTCACATACAATGTGATATAATTTACTTTAATTTAGGTACATACATTAAATTTATCTAAAGTTTTATATAATACTTTACATTTAACATAAAAACTGTATTATGTAATCTTGCTTTAACAAATCATTAAATGGTCTTTCCAAGGTACTAGTATGTTTTCAATCACTTTTTTTATCAAAAAAACATGTAATATATAAGGTAGGTTAATAAATAGGTTTGTCATATAAATTGTCATATCGTAACATAGTACACTTATAGTATAAGTTTAATATAAATACTATATAAATCTATATATATTTATTTTTCAGCTACGATCTTGCTATAAAATCGGCAGTAAAGGGTTTTGGACTGGATATGAGGCCGATATTGGGAACATCCGATGGCAAAATGCCGTTGCTGCATTCTATCCTATATTTTTGCAAAATTCCAACGAAGGTGATGAATATAAAGGATTTTGCTAAAGAATCTCCAGGACACCGTCTTCTACCTGTAAAAAAAACAATATGGAATTTTAAGTGTTTAGCAATGTCATGTTAGACATTTAAATAATCAAAAGTTTAATTAAATCTATTATAAAAGTAAGTTTATACATTTAATAAATTTACTAAAAAATATGACCATTTCGAATATCTTGCACACTAATAATTTGTATTTTTCAGGAAAGCTCGTGAAGTTGAATTCGCTTCATATTCTTAATAGGCATTAATTAATGAAGGCCATCGAGAGTCAATTAATGAGATATGATCAGCTAATTTCTAGTATTTTATACCAGTAAATAAGTAGATAAGCACCTTTGTTAATAACATTGGAAGAAATTAAATTAAATAGTAGTAATTACGAAGTGAATTAAAGCTTCATGCACATTTAAGGCTTATAGCACAATGAAGTGGGGTAATATTTTGAAAATTGTTGAGTACTAATAATAACATTGTGCAATTATTTTTATTATTGATATTGTTTCTTGTGATTGTTGTACAATATATATAGATATAAACTCTTATTATTATGATATAAGTGTATGATTATAGAAAAACCGGACAATTGCGAGTTGGGCTCGCCTACCGAGGGTTCCGTACAAAAATTGGAAGGCTCGTTTTCTGACATTCAAGCTTATCTTAGCCAGAGCCCTTTTATCTGATACCTCACTGGAACTAGCGGCCTTAATACAAAATTTTGTCAACCTTTTAAGACTATTAATGTTTAGGATTTAACCACAAATGTATAGTCTTCAGATTTTTTCCTGAACTAGTACTACCTGTAGAAGCTAGCTGCCAAACTTTATAATTCTAGATCAACCGTAAGTAGCCTATTAAATTTGAGTTCCTTTATAGTATCGAAATATGCGTTTTTTGCTATATAAACGGCCATGTCTTTTTTTTTCAGTTGATGTAGAAATACGTTTTTTCAGAAAATCATGATGCCGTAGATCTGAGTATATGGTTTGAATTTCAACTCCATATCTCTAAACGATAAAGGCTATTGATAGACAGATAGACAGATGGACAGGGCTTTTTTCTTTAAAAGATACGGAACCCTAAAAACTAATATTGTAATTACAGTATCACTTATAAAAATATTAAATAAAACTCTTCATTACATACATTAAGGAAATAAAACATTTAACAAGAAAAAAGAAACATGAATACAATGGAAAAGTAAGCAAATTAAAAGTACATTTCACAATAGAATCTCAATTAATAATCTATTACAGATAATCTTTAGCATACCACATGATTTTTACATATACATAATATAAAATAGAAATATCGTGATTATATTTATTTAAAAATTACACTTAAAGTAAAACAAAAATAAGCAACTTACAAAATCATCAACCTTATATGATTTGATATAAAAGATTTAAAAAAATGCAAATAACATTTCTTAAAAATATTCTAAGTTTAATTTTGTGAAAAATAATGTTAACAACAATATTTATAAATTGAATATTTTTTATTTTCCATTATTTATGGCATAAGCGTTTCTTTTTATGTTATTTTTAACTAATACCTTTTAATATACTGTACATTTAGTAGCAACAGGAGGAGAAACAGTGCAAGACATTTGAATAATTCAACTACTAACAAATTAATCGAGTTTCACGCTTCCTACGCAACGAGAGCGAGTGGTCTACGTTTCCTTTGTTGAGATCAAAGCGCTACCAACGTTATATACAGTTTAAATGTTTTATTATCATGCATTTCGCATGTCACTCAGGGCAAAAATTCCTGAAGTTTTTGTCGATATTATTTTAAGCTGTAATAATATTTAAAATTTGTTATACAGTAGCAGTAGTAGTAGTTAGTACAGATTGAGGTGGTTGCGTGCGATACTACGCAACGGCTGTGAGTTCGATTCTCATTTAGGGGAATGAAATATTTAGTAAATATTTAGTGGGGAACGGAGTGTCTTGACACTAGGTTCCCTCTGCCTACCTTTGCTGTGTGCGGGATATAGCGTGAAGCTGATTTGATTTTATTTTTACAATATTTAGTATGAAATAAAATTTCCTCGCTCTGGTAACAAGGCAAAGTGTGTGGTTCAGTTCAGCCACTCTATAAAGTAGCGAGCGGAAATGTCGAAACGGAGTATTTTAACACTAGGTTCCCAGGTTCCTTCTGCCTACCCGGCTATGAGTGGGATACAGCGTAAAACAGAAAAAAAACTATATCGGTCAAGAAAGACAACATCAAATATCACATAACTAAGAAAAACAAAAGTTCTAATTTGTCTGCCACTGGACTAAGATTCTTATAAGAGGCAAATATAAAATAAGTATAATGTAATGTTGACTATTTCAAGATCACATATAGCATCGAGAATTTATTTTTCAAGATAATATAAATGGAGATAGAAGAAAGAAAACCGCAACTCAACAAGGACTTTCAGAAAGAATGCAGATATATTATATTATGTGTATTCCTCAACATTCCAGAAACACTTCAGTCCGAAATATTATTAATTATTGTGATCTCATTCTAAATAAATGAATATCAAATGGCTTATTACTTATGCAATGGTTCCATTAACCAATTGATATATGACCGAATTGAACCGATTGAAATGACTATTGAAATAAGTGTCCTTAATAACACAGGACACATAAAAAATTGTTGAGTAACATATATGTATTTGATTTTTTTTTGTTTTCCAGCTTCACGCTGTATAACGCATGTAGCAGGGTAGGCAGAGGGAACCTAGTGTTAAGACACACCGCTTCCTACTTTCCGCCGATTTCCGGAGGCAGTGCGTGTTGAATAGCAGTGAGTCGAGTGAGTAGTAAAATATGTATATTATTATTTTCTATGTGTTTTTGTTTTAATAAGGTTTTAATAGAATAGATGGTTGCATGGTTGAAAAAAGAAATTTCGCTCAGCAAAAAAAAACACTCTGTAATCAATTTTTAGCGTTATAACATTTACTGTAAATAGACATAATGCATCATTATTAGAGTATAATGTTCAAACATCGCTTAAGCAGATTCAATTTTTGTTTTTCGAATATTTTTTTGTAATAACAACTAACTTAATAAATCAATGTAATGTTATTTAAAGTAAAATCTATATATTAAATATTAATTTCTTATATAAAAAAAAAAACCTAAAAAAGTAGTTAAATAAATTAACCCGAAGAAACACTCACCTATCCCAAACGTATATAAATGTTCCGTGTTTTTAATGTTTCCCGTATCATCTATAAATCTCTCCGGAATAAATTGATCAGGTCTATCCCATATTTTGCTATCGTGATGAATATCTCCAATAGATATTAGTACTGTTGTATCTTTGGGTATCAGGTGTCCGTCGATTATAACATCATCTAAAGCTCTCCTTGGGCCCGCTAGTGGGGCTATAGTAAAATACCTATTTACCTCATGAAGGAAAGCCATTGTGTATGTGAGTCTGATGGGAAATATATGTATGTGTTATTATATAGTAAACGTTTATTTCTAAAGCGATTGGTAATCTAATTTTATTTCTGTTTCACGCTGTATCCCGCAAGTAGTAGGGTAAGTAGAGAGTGCCTAGTGTTACGTCACTCTGCTCCCCACTTTCTGCCCAATTCTGGAGGCAATGAGTGTTGAGTGGCGGAACTTAACGCCACGCTTTGCGTCGATACCAGAGTGAAGAAATGAAAATGTTACATATTTTATTTCCTCGAGTGGTAGTCGTACCCAAAACCTAAAGTATTAAAATATCACATTAAAAAAAACCTTTATTACAGCATTTATTTACGTTTGAATATAAAAAAAAACTAAAACTAAAAATATGGCCATAACGTCTATATTGTTATTTGTTAGTAAAAATAAAGCTTACCTGTTACTATCGGCCCACGATGGTGTTGAATCGCCTATTAAATTAATTATTTCGTCGTAGATTTTGTCCTGGATTATTTTGTTCCGTAAAACCATTAAAATAGCAAATTCCAATACATTACTGGTGGTTTGTGATCCAGCAATTATAATATCGAGGCATATAATTCTTAATTGTTCCTCTAAAAAAATCCTCTAACTCAATCCTCTAATTAAAATAAAGGTACTATAAATACAAAGATAAAATAAGAAAAGAAACTATGTCATCGCAACTATAGATTTGGCAGTTTTTAAGGTTTTATTATTTATAAAAAACCTAACCTAAAAAAATGTTTTGTCTTGTTTTGTGACGCACGCGCGTATTACACAGAGTGTTAAAACTCTATTCTCTCCTCGTTTAATATACAGTTATTATATTCTAAGAAGGTCATTTCAAGGATATAATAGTGCGACTGTAAGCGCGAGGATTGTTGGATCGATTCCCACTCATCTATATTAAACTTTTCTTGGTTTTAAAAAAAATGTAATGGGATTCTATCAAGAATCCAAGTCAATGTAAAAATCGATATTAGAAAATTTCGAATTTTTTTTTAGTTTCATGCTGTATCCCGCACATAACAGAGTGGGAAGTGGAAACTTGTGGAACCTACTGTTACGACACTGCGTTCCCGTTAAGACATTTACGTAATCCACTTTCCGCTGAAGTCTGGGGATATTGCGTGTTGAGTGGCGGGACTCAACGCCGCGCTTTAACTCGTTACCAGAGCGAGGAAATGAAAACATTAAATATTTCATTTTCTCGAGTGAGAATCAAACCCACAACTTCTCATGTACAGTCGCACTCTGTAACCCTGCGCCACGACTTTCCTTTTATAATCGTTCTTCCCCAATACTCCTTAAGGAATCTACATACTAATTTTCATCTTTATTCCTTATCTGGATTTAGAAAGATGAAATTTACCATGTACAACCATTGATAGTTTAAATTTTACATTGTTTTTTTGTCAGCCACTTAGTACCTGATGAGTTCTATATATACTCGTATATAAATATATGTATAATATACAAGAAGATAAACGATAAATATAATTAAGTTGAATTATATTTTAAATCTTTATATTATACCTGTCTTAATCTGTATATTATTATATTATTTATTATACCTGACTGACTTGACTGACCTAATGAATATGACTTACCAGTGAATGTTTCTTTATTTTCGTTCATCTCTTGCAAAAACGTGTATATAAAGTCATTGCCTTCTATTATATTATTCTTGTGTTTTGTTATTGCCTCCTAAAATAATAATTATTTTTACAAACAGCTTGTATTATCTTATTTAAAATTAAAATAATAGAGGCCAACGTGGTGCAGTAGCACAAGCGTGTGACTGCAACGTGGTTGTGGGTTCGATTCCCACAAGTGAAAATTAATTATTATTTATGAATATTTTCATTACTTCGCTCTGATACCAAGGCAAAAGCATGGCGTTGAGTTCTGCCACTCAAGACGCATTGCCCCGAAAATTCGGCAGAAAGTGCTAAACGGAATGTTTAGGCTCACTCTGACTACCACCGTGCTATACGCGGGATAGAAGCTGAAAAAATAAAACTAAAAAGAAAACTTAAATCTGTTCTAGTTACACATTATGTAATAAAATTCTGAAAACTGCGAAAATTCTTTAGAAAGAGCAAGCAAAAGAAACCTCTTAGATTTCTGTGGAACACTGAAAGTGGTATATATATTTTCAAGAAGGTCGGTATATTAACCGCTTCTTTTTTTATAATTCTCATCTTTTTATTAAATTATAAATATACCTTCTATGCAAGTCAATATGTATACTCCTGGAAAACATGTACAATAAATATGATAAGACCACTTTTAGATTTGGAAAAAGTAGGTTTTTAGGGAAAATCTGTCATATTTTCTTATTTGTACAAAAACAAGCTATAAAAAATATGCTAAGAAAATTGATTTCATTTAGGAAAATAATTATAATTTAAATTATTGCTAAATTATAAAAATATACAAAAAATGTAGGATTCGGTCAACGCTTGTGAAATATATGACAAACTTACATCAATAATATCAGATATTTGTTGATTCATATTCTTTATTAATGTATATCCACTTGTATCTGGCAAAAGAAATCGTATCCACGGCCATTGATTAAGCCATCCTCCGGCCATTGAAAACGCTTTTGTTCTAGTACTTAATAAATCCAATAAAAAAATCAAGCGATCTTCTTTTATTCTTTCACCTGGCAAAATAAATTAAATAATTGTGAACAAGAATAAATGGAAGACTAGGTGTTACCCGCAACTATATTTACATAGGGTTTATGAGCCTTCCTATTATATTTCCACTTATCTCCCGTTTTCGTTAAATTTTGAGGCCAGAATGATTGTTAATAGGTATGTATATATGTAAAATGTAGATTATTAGGTACAATTATATCCATCGAGCTGAACTACATTTCTAAGAGGCCATTTTTATATTTGTAAGTAGTGTGCATTGATCCATTAGGCCCGTATTTATTCGCCGCTCTCAAGTCTGAGATCGATCTTGAGATGCTGTTTTGTATAAATTACATATCTCGATCGAAAACGAGCTCAGTTCATCACATCTTTGTTCTCCTAAAGTAAGGTTCAATAACTTTTTTCTAGTTTCTTAGCTTTAGATCAGAGTTACAGACATCTTGCAGGCTTAGTAACTATATAACAAAAAAGATTATCTCAAATTCATCCACCAGTTCCGAAGATTTTCTATTTTCATTTCTCCACAAAACAGCGTATGTTGCAATTTTCTACATTCGTAAAAATATTATGGCCAATCTATATATATAAAAGGACTTGTGCTGACTGACTGAGGTCAGACGCACGCAGAGCCGTAACCGCTGGTGGTAGAAACGTGAAATTTGGGCAGATATTTATTTTCATATTCTGGACATCCACTAAGAAGGGATTTTGAAAAATTTTAACTCTAAAGGGATGAAATAGGGGTTGAAAGTTTGTATGGATTTTTTTTTAAATGGGCACCGATTCTTATAAAATTTTAAATCCAGACTCTTAAAAATATTTCATTGAACACGTGTTTCATGGTTTTTAAGAATTCACCCGCTGAGGGTTCAAATAAGGGGTTGAAAGTTCATATGGAAAAATCTTTAAGTCGCCACCGATTTTTATAAAAAATTAAATTAAGACTGTTAAAAATATTTTATTGAACACGTGTTTCGTGGTTTTTTTAGAATTCACTCCTAATAAGCGGGCGAAGCCGCGCGCGCCCTCTAGTCATAAATAAAATCTAAACCAAATATAAATTTTCAAGCAGTGATTCTAGCATTTGAACCTTACAACGAAACAAAACTTGGGCAGGGCAGATTTTCATTATATCATAAAGATGAAAATTTTCAAATTTTATTTACGAACTCGAAATTTTATGACACAAAATTCTCATGCAGAACACTTTTATTTGTATTCATGCATGAGTTTTAAACGTTTTATCAAAACGGAGCTCTTTGCCACTGAAATAGAGGCAGCAATAAAAAATAAAGGGATCCGTTTGTAAAAGCTCTTGCTTTCTAAGTAATATATTCCTCTCTCTCTGTGCATGGAAAAATTATATCGTTATTTTGCTTAATAAGACTCACGAGACTCCTAAGTTGTCTATTTTCGAATACATATTTGCTACAGTACTTTTATAGTTTGTGCATATAAAATTTATAAAATTAAAAATATATTACATAATATTCAGTAAAAACAACTTTTAGATGAAAGTAATTCAAATTTGTATACATTTGTTTATTTGTATACATGTTTTAATCAGGTCAGGAGAATGAGTAGTGAAAGAATAACAAAAAAGATTTCTGTAAGAAGAAGAAGAAGAGTGAGTGTAAGGGAGGTCATCACGTAAAAAGCACGAGGATGCCCTGAAGGGATGTATGATGAGGTTGATGATAGTGGATGAGGCAAAACGGGTATGCAAAGACGGTAGCATTTAGCGCTCCGTTCTTCCCAGTTAAATCTCTAGGGAGTGTCAAGTAATAAAAATGAATATTTATTGTAAAAGCTTAAACTTTAGACAGACTTCAAATATGTTTGAAATATATATAGTATATATATATATATATATATATATATATATATATATATATATATATATATATATATATATATATATATATATATATATATATATATATATATATATATATATATATATATATTTTTTTTTTTTTCTTTTTAAAATTTTAGCAAAAGAGAAGTTTAATATGTATCCAAAGAGATTTGCAATGACTGAGTGTATATTGATAATTTGCATAAAATAACTGGCATGAAAGGAGTATGAGGTAGACATCCTAAAAAGACGGGATAAGCGCAAGTGCGGCTCGCCCATCGAGGGTAACGTACATCTTTTTTAAGTAAATATAGAAATATTATTTTTCAGGAAATCATGGGACCTTAGATCTAAATATATGGTATGAATTTTAACTCGATATCTTTAAGCGTTCCTGAGATAAAGGCAGACAGACGTACAACGAAGTGATCTTAAAAGGGTTCCTTTTTCCTTAAAAGGTACTAAAATAACTTATTAAACTAAAGATCAAAAATTATCGGCATTTTATGTCATTTCCCACATGGATATAATATTACAACTATAGTGATATGTACAATATTTTATAGATGGAAAATAGAGTGTTTTAACACTAAATTCACTCTACTTCCTCCACTTTAGAAGAAGAACTGTAAAGGTAAAAGTAAAATAAAAACGAAAAAAGAACGATGTGACCTAAAGTTAGTAAAAAGATACTGGTTAGAAATAGAGCGTTCAGGGAGTCGTAAAAGTCTGCGTCATGTAAGTGCTGCAAGTGTACATTAAAATTGTACAAGTGTAACCTATGTTTGTACCGGTAATAAAAGAATCAATATTTCTTTTGTTATTTCTTTTATTACTGGTACTGGTTATCCGGGGGTTTTAATTTCGATCTAATGACACTATGTGTATACAATACATGTAAACAAATAATATGGAATATAATATAATTTTTACAATAATTAATTCTTTGTAAGAAAATATTTATCCTTGAAACTAAAACTAAAGCACCAAATAAGGAGTGATCAATATATTATTTTAGTCGAACAACACACAATATTTTTTTTTCGCTTAATATAGTATATTTAATCAGTTTCTTTTAAAGCCTAATTCTGTATCTTGCAAATAATAATGTTGGCAGAAAATATGAAGTTGTATTAAAATTTAACTCAAATCTACCTAATCATCTTACGGAGGGTTTAAAAAGTAATTTAGGGATATTTTTGTGGAAAATGAATCAAAATTATTTCCGCTTCCAGTGGTAGTATTGACGTTGAAGTTGTTAGTTCAAATATCGAGTGTGCAATACAATCAGAACCGGTTCCACTATGTTATGATTCTCAATCATATCAGTTTTCTTTAAAATTGAAATAGTTACAAGAAACAATTAAGCAGTAAGTACTGAAATAAAGAATATGTTATATACATATATTAATATGTATACCTCGTAACACGAGGCAAAATGGCGGTGTTTAGTTCCACCACTCAACGTGCAATGCCCTCAGTATTCAGTGGCAAGTGGGGGAACGAAGTGTTCCCCCTGCTTACCCTGCTGTGTGCAGGATACAGCGTGAAGCTGATTTATTAAAAATATTTCAAAGCCATACCTAATAAATTTTTTCTAGATTCGTTAACTTTTTTACGATTTTTATCAACAATGTGTTACGTGTGACGGTAGTTACGAATAGATATCAATAACGTAATTTAAACACCTACTACTACAAAAATACTACTAAACGTTGCCGATCTGCCACTTTTCATTAGTAAAAAACATACCAGAACGAAAAAAGAATATCTCTCGTTCTATTTAACGCAATTATCTATTTTCTATAATAAATCTAAACAACGTTCAACTAACAACTTCAACGTCAATACTACGACTCGATTGCGTGAATGAGGCGTGTGCAATGTTGTCGCTTTGACAGGTTAGTGTCATTTTTTATTTTTTTGCAAAACCTCTTTTGTTGTAACTGTATTACGCTTTTATAAAATAGTTAAAACTTGTGCTTTCATTTAAATTGGTGAAGACAAAAATACTCTGTGTACATGCTCAAGCGTGATAGTCGGTTTCAAAACTAATTATAGCATGATATTGTTACGAACTAAGTTACTGTGTCTTCGTTATTTCATTAGAAGCTAGAATTTTAAATGACATTTATTGTACATATATTCCCGTCGAATTTGTTTTATAGTCGACAAAATATAACTATCTGAATATTTTACTTTTTGTATTGAGACACGGTGCTCTTAAGCAGAAAATTGGAAAACATCAATATATTTAGCCCGTCAAAGCAAGAGTACAACTGTAAACTCGAAGTTCGGGTTCGATGATCAAATCCTCAAACTTTGATCCCTATTAAAGGAAAAGAATTATATTTAGCATTTTTTAAAAAATACTTGCGACTCGCTCTCAGCTTTGTCCGCTTGTTCTACACAATGAGTAGCGGAACTCATCGCCGCGCTTTTGCCTCCACACCAGAGCGAAGAAATAAAAATATTCATTAATACATATCCTCGATTGGAAGTGTCGATCTCAACCTAACGCTCACGCTTTTCACACGCTCGTGCCCCTGCGCCACGACTAGCATCCAAAATAATTAAAAAAAACAAAATCATAAATAAATTGACACACAATATTGTAATAAATAATTCCCTTATTATTATACTTTATTAATTACATCCCTACGAGTTTAATCAATTAGACTGTTGCCGTACCTTTGGACATCTAAAGTTAATGTTGTCTTGCTATAAAACAGTGACCAACATTTACAAATGAAAATTATCTGTTAAAATATGCAGTATTAATAAGTCCACACAATTCCCTTCTGGAAACTACTGAAGAGTGAAATGTGACCAACAAAGTGAATTTTGTTATTAGTGACAATACATCAAATAATTAAAAAGCCATAACAGACTTGGATTGAAAGTTACGGCTGTTACACCCATTAAATTGGATAGTTCAAGATAGCCTGCGAATAGTCTTGATAAAGTAAAATGTGTAGTCTGCTAGTTTAAAATGAGTACCTGTGCCTTAGAGAAGTAACTGAAAATATAAACCTAAAACATAGCTAAGTCAGCTTCACGCTGTATCCCGCACACAGCAGGGTAGGCAGAGGGAACCTGGTGTTATGATCCTCCGATCCCCACTTTCTGCCGAATAGTGGAGACATTGCGTGTTGAGTGGCAGAACTCAACGCCGCGCGAGGCTAATCTCGACATCAGAGCGAAGAAATGGAAATATAAATTTAAGTAAATATTTCATCTCCTCGAGTGGGGATCGAACCCACAACCGTCGGTTTTACAGTCACACTTCGTTCCACTGCGCCACGACTAGTCATTCAAGATGGAATTCCAAATATCACATGCTTGAGAGATTTGTGGAGCTCGAAAGCTATGAAACGTGCTACAGTCACCACCTTAAAAAAGGATTTGCCTATTACATTGAACGAAGAGTGGACTATGATCGCGAAGCTTTGTAAGTTAATAGTGTATCCGAAATATTACTAAAGCTAGTTGTGATTGATTATGATTAAAAGACGTTATGACTCACTCGTTCGGAAAGAAACATGATTTAAGAAGGAAATTGAATATAAGACAAGTACTAAGCCAAAAGAAACTGAGTGTTCTATTTGATAGATAGTTTTTGCATATTCAACGTGTCAAACTGTATTATAAAATTACTTTAAATAAATATCCTTAATTAAAACAATAAGTAACCATTAATAAACTCACTTCTCAAATATATAAACATAAATCTCTAAAAAAATATGATATTATTATATACACAGCAAAAAAAATTAAACTTTGATAAATTGCAGAATTAGAATGAAAAACAAACAGACCAAAAGCAAGCTACTCTTATTAATGCATCAAATAATCATCGCATGTACGCTAAAACGGATTAATATTTAAAACGTTATCCTGAATTCGTGACCGGATGGAGCTCATATTCTTCCCACATGTAATTTATGTTCATTAGAACTGCATAAATTACTGTAACGAAAGTATAGATTAGTAGGGAACATACTTGCATAATAAAATGCTTCCTTTATTTGATCATTAAAATGTTTTTTCACCGGCTCTTGGAAATTGTGTCACTCGCTGTGCCAATCTGAGGACGCTTGGAGATTTTTTTTAAGATTTTTAAAATGTTATGCCACACTTAGGAAAGAAAAATACTTGTTTAAAAAAGGTATAAAAATTTGAACGTAGCGGGACTCGAACCCGCGCCTCCTGGAAACCGACCAGGCGCTCTATAGTAGCCAGATAACACAATAACACTTCTACTTTCACTAACTACGGACGGACGGAAAATAATTATGTGTATATTATACAAAAACTATTGAACAGATGGAACAATGTTAGCGTAACATACAGGAGTTGAAGTCAAACAAAGTTAAATCCTTTATTGTATACAACACCACGCTCAAACAGCTTTGACATAGACCTTCAAAGCACGTGTTTTGACCTCTGCATCTATTCAACATAAGTTGGCAACAAACTTGTTTGTTAATAAACTTGATGTATGGAGTCCAGAGACAAGCTAATTAGCAAATAATGGATATTACATCCAGCATATCACACTCTTTATGCATTGAATACGTTGCAGTCGCGTACGGACAGCTTTGCGACCGTTTTGAACTTTGTTCTCACATTTAAATTAAGTTGTGTTTATTCCAACTACGTCAACTGACGAGGTTGAGGTTGCCTCAAATATAATATTAAAATTATAAGCTTCACGTTGTATCCCGCATATAGCAGAGTAGGTAGAGGGAACCTAGTCTTAAAACATTCCGTTCCCCACTTTTGTGTGTGTGGAACTCCGTTCCTCAGTTTTGTGTTTATGTGAGTGGAACTCAACGCCGGGCTTTTGCTTTTGTACCTAAGCGGAGAAATAAATCGAAAAAGATCCCCGAGTGGGGATCGACCCCACAACACAACACTTCGCGTTTAGTCACACCCTTGCGTCCCTACGCACGACTGGCCCCAAATATGTAAAATCTAATATTGTTAATATTTGTATATTATTGTTATGTTTGTTACCTGCTGTAAATTGCCATAGAATGTTCATAACGGACATAGCAAATATCTTCTTAGTGTTTATCGGTTTAACATTATTAACACTTATATATTTTAGTATATTTTGAAGCTCCTTTTGAATTTCTGTCTCCATAACTGTTTTTCCAAAACCCACGTTTTTTAAATGTTTTACTGTAAACTGTCTATGTTCCCTCCATAAAGCACCATCCGCAAAAGTAATTCCTTAGAAAATATAGTTTATTAGATATACAAGTATCACAAATTAAAATAAAGGAGGAAAATAGATTTAATATCAATAATAAATAATTATTTTGGCAAGTTAAGGGCTAAAAAGATTAAATAGATAAATTAAGTTATTGCACTCCTGAAGATATAGTATCTAACACTAATTAAAACTAAAAGACTATATATAGATTATAGTTAAATTTATATTAGGTAAAAATATTTGTTTGGCTAACAATAATAATTTCAAGTAAACATATGCATTAAAATATTTACCCATCCTTTTACCAAGACATCGTAATCTTAAGAAGAAGCTGTTTGGCCGTCCTTCAAATTCTTTCTCCATAAAAACTCTTCTAATATTGTTCTCGCCGTACACTACAACTATTGGTTCAGCCCCAAGTTTTATACCGAGAACTTGTGTCGAATATTCCTCCGCCAATTTCGAAAGACCTTTCCATTGAGATCCATGTTGTTTAGCCATTTTCTGAACGATTGAGCTGCATCCAAATATGGGATACCATGTTGGACCTGTAAAACATATATTTTTGAAATATTCCTAAAATATTAAGTTATTTTTGTTTTACTATACATAAATGATTATTTAATCAAAATTTTGAAAAGGGTAATAATGGATTATAAAAATCATTAAGTACATATATTTTTCAATTTCATATTATAATTTATTTATTTTTATAGCCTGCTATACAAAAAAAGTGTTTTACCTTT
Source organism: Heliconius erato x Heliconius himera (assembly GCA_013421005.1). Lineage (NCBI taxonomy): Eukaryota > Metazoa > Arthropoda > Insecta > Lepidoptera > Nymphalidae > Heliconius > Heliconius erato x Heliconius himera. Next base: position 62,554 of record JAATLQ010038222.1, read on the forward strand.
AAATTTTATAACAATTAATTGTATTTAATATTATTTAAGTGTATTTAGGAAAAACTCTTATACACTAAATAGTTTATATTGTAAGCCTTTCGAAAATGTATTTATCGCACAAAAATTATCGTATTTAATAAATAAAACAGTATTTGTTTATTTCATATCTACCTAGATGGTAGTTACACGCGCGCGGTAAACGCTTTTTTTTGCGCGTAAATCCCCTATATGTTGCTCCACAGTCTTATCATTCTTCCAGTGAAAGTCCCATAAAAATCAGTTTTGTACAAAGGTACCGGACAAATGGAAAGGCAGATAGACAGACAAAAAATCCTTTATTAGTATTTTTAAATGTTAAATCACATCTGTCTGTCTTTAAATCACAGTGTGACTTAAAGTGTCATTTGAAGGAAAGTATTCGACATCAGACAACCGTCTCCGTGACAGTTAGACGCTGTGATGACTATTTTGTCATCAGAGCGTCACGAACATCATGAAATTAATTGAATATTGTTAAATTTATAAAACTTTTCAATATAAATTGATATTGAAATATATTAAGTTTCTGGTTGCGAGAGTAGTAAACTACATTGGAACCTGTATTTTTGCTACTTTTTTTATTTTTCACCTTTTGTTATAGAATTTGCGGACGTTGGGGCACACACGTGCACACGCGACAAGTTGTGAGTTTAAAATTCGAGGAATTGAAAAAATATATATTTTTATTATCGTCGCTCTGGTGACTAGGAAAAGCGCGACATTGAGTTCCGCCACTCTATATGCAATGTCTAGAAAAAAGAAAGTGGGGAACGGAAGTGTCTTAATGGGAACAGAATGTTTTAATACTAGTTTAACACTACCTACCCCGCTCTGACCGAGATACAGCGTGAATCTTTAAAGATATTTATAGTAATTATTACTTCAGGATTAAAATTTGATAGGCACAACGTAAATACTTGTGTTTATTAGAAAGTTTATGAGTATACGTTATTAGGTCACGGCCAGCCAGGTCGGAGCTAGTCTTTGTCAAGGACAGGTGCTTCATAAGTCGCATTAAAAGTAAAGTTTCTATTGAATAGAGAGTTTTGTTATTATGCTTTTATTTTGTGTTAAATTGTGAATAATAACACGCCTTATAACTGTTATAAATTTGGTTCCTGAATGTTTTTTTTTAATTCCAGTTAACTATTTAGTCATCGATATTTCGTATGTATAAATCGAAATGACAAAAGAGAACAGAACATGAGAAAACAGAATAAAATTTAGTCTTGGACTTAAAAAATTAAATAAAATTATAAACATAAATGTATAGTATATATTTATTACGTTATTTTATTTTTATTGGGGAGAGGAGTGTCTTAACAGTAAGTTCTATCTGCCTCCTGTCTGGGGGCGCTAAAAAAACTAAGGGCATGATGAATCTTTATTCCGATCTTCCGTAAACTTTATATTTTGACATGTCTGCTTACACGTAGTTTGTTCAAAAAGTAACGCAAATTTTGTGTATTTTCAAAAAATATTTATTTATTATTTGTGAATATTTATTTTGTCCCTTTCAAAATAATCCCCCTGGGTTATTATTATACACTTGTGCCAACGTTTCCAATCTTCGAAGCACTTTAAAAAAAACATTTTTTTGTATATTATTCAGCTCCGTAGCGTAGCGCCCTCGTCCTTTCATGGGCCTCTTCAGTTTGGGGAACAAGAAAAAGTCACAGGGGGTCAGATCTGGGGAATACGGTGGCTACGGTATCATTAGTGTGTTGTTTTTGGCCAAGAAGTCGCGTACAAGCAGCGATGTTTGATCGAAATTGAGCAATTTTGGTATGAATTTTGCGGCAACCCGTCTCATGCCCAAATTATCGATTAAAATCGAATGGCACGAGCCATTCGATATGCCTAGGTCCTCGGCAATTTCTCTAACGGTGATTCGACGATTGGCCAATACGAACCAAAACACGTGCAAGCAAAGCAGCTGTCAACAATTAACCGAACATTCAAAATGGCGGAACTTGTCAGCATAAGTGAGAGACATATGTACCAACATAACGTCACAAAAAAATCGAAATTCGAATATACGTAACCCGCGAAAATTCTAAATTCGCGTTGAGACCGTCCATATATTTTAATATCGATTGAAATTTATTAGGATTTTTATTAGTACATTAAATTTCACAATCTTATCATTTCATTGAGGTTGTTAATATCGTGAGGACTTGAACCTGCCCTCTGTTTCCGCTGTCCGCGGACACCACTAAGAGTAAGGTATCACTATTAGGTAATCTGTCCCTATTCTCGCGTAATATGAACAGAATAACGAAATTTTAAAGAACAATGATAAATATGAAAATTACCGAGAGTAAAGTTATTTTAACAATCTGTAGTAAATAAATCAATAAATCAGCTTCACGCTGTATCCCGCACACAGCAGGCAGCAATTTAAGTAAATATTTCATCTCCTCGAGTGGGGATCGAATCCACAACCAGTCGGTTTTACAGTCACACCTTGTGCCGCTGCGCCACGACTGGCCTCTGTCTGTAGTATCTGTGTAATAATTTAAACTTAAAAATGAAAGAAATCTAAAAAACTTAAATGTACATATATTCAACTATATATACCCGCATTTGACCAAGTTCGTTGATTTTTATTTCTTAACCGTCTTCTTTTTTTAAAAAGAAGGAGTTTATTATATTCTATTTTTTTTTTGCGTAACCATTGATTACTCCGTATTTGTAAATCGGTTTTATATAAATGAAATCATTTTTCGTTGAAAGAGCGTAATTTCCTGTTGGAATCCCAGGGAAATATAGGGAAAACTTAAAATTTTATAGGCTCGTAAAATGTGGATCATATAATTTTTTTATAATAATCTAAATTTTGCTTCTTTTAGTCATCATCTAAAGACAATACTGATGTGATGATGATGGCGATAACAGACACAACTAGGGGTTAGGTGATAATCTTTCGAATATTATAAGAGACATAGAAAGCTAGTTATATAAAATCAAAAAATTAAATTAGCTTCACGCTGTATCCCGCACACAGCAGGTTAGGCAGAGGGAACCTAGTGTTAAGACACTCCGTTCCCCACTTTCTGCCGAATTATATCCTTTCAAGTTATTCGGTTAAGCTGATGACCATTATGTATTCTAATAGTAAAATTGTGAAAATACACAACATACATACTAGCCTTAAACTCAATAACATAACTGGAGCGCCGATGAAGATGCCACAACTAATATCAATAACTAAAACTGACTTAAAAAAGGATGTGCTCAACACTTTTGTTAAAAATTTAAAATATTATTAATGGCTTTTACTTATATAATTATAAGTAGTTGTAATTTTTGTACGTTAAAACCTACTTCAGTATAATATTGAGGAATACGTCCAGCAGTCGACAAGAACAGGTTGATAATTATCATCTATACAAAAAGTAATCTGTCTTACAAACAATAAATTTAAAATAAAAGTAAAAAACATAAAAATATATAAAAAACTAACATAATATACCTAGGTATATGCACAAACCTAACAAAAATCAAAATGCAGAAAATAATATTTTAATTACTTCAAAGAAATAAAAAAATTGTAAATGAAACAACTGCGCTATATTTTTTAATTAATTTTAGTAAAAAATCTTAGTTTCCTGACCGATTCATCAAGAATGTTGTGGACTTATATAGTGAAAGATTTGGTACTATATCACATACAAGTATAATTAACTTTGAACAGAATTACTTCTATTATTATTCATAGCTTTTTTTTACAGAAATTCTTAACTTTTTTTCTATTAAATAATTTATAACGAAATTTGTTTTTTTTTATTGGTCATAGACACAGCATACATTTTGTATAATATTATAATTTTTTAAACTTGTTGTTACTTGTTGTTATAAAAAAAAATATTACATTTCTTAGTATGTACCAAATCAAATAAGGAAAAATATTCTAATAAATTTATAATATTACAACGTATTGTGCAACGTCCGTCGGCATTCCTTACCTCGTTATAACCTAACACTGTTGATTGTTAGTATGATATTGGCATATTTTTTTGCGAACTAAATTAATTTGTTTTTTTTTTGATAACATGACGATAAGTCATTATAATTTATAAATTCCTTCACGTCCACTAGAATATTAGACACATTCTTAGCCGTAGAGTCTTTACATGCAAATAGTCTAAACTAAATAGAAAAAAAATCATTTTGAAATTTATAACAATAAAAACCGTTTAATAATATTTAAATAAACGAAACTCTTTAAAGCATAGTAGGTAGCTAGGTGAATACCTACTTTACTCGAAGTAACTTCCTTCCTTCCTCTTGTAAAGACTATATCATGAATATGTTGTTAAACTTAAAAATATTTTAAAACAAAACAAATGAATAGTTAACGAATAGTACTTTCTTTGGCATTACTTGGCACTGTACTAAACTAAATGGCCTCGATAGTACAAAAATAAAAATACAGCTAGTCAATCAACGGTTACATCAGAACTGTCGTATATAAAAATATGTATATAAACATGTTAAATATAATACCTGGTGGGAAGCTCTTTGGTTTCGTAACAGATTTTACGATCAATCCAGTTATGATAAGCACTATTAGTGTGAGTAAAGCGTACATGACAATACACGCGCTCTCTTCCCGGTCTAAAACGCGACTGTTGATAATTTACACCCAACAATCTTTTTATGATTGTTCGTATAACGTACTAATGCTATGCCGGTGTCAAATCAAATTTTATTTGGACTAGTTTATATTTTGTTACATATCAGTTTACTGATAACCCTAGTAATATATAAATAAAAGTTAGTAAGCTGTAACAATAATTAACTAAGATAAATCAAGGATGTGGAGGTGCTGCAGTGGAAGTATTCAAACCCTACAGAAAATGTTATAAATCATTATTGGTAATAGTTTACATTGTCCACAACTTTGTTTCTATTTATTTTATGGTAAAATGGATAATAGAATTATATAGGAATAAATAATACATCGTACAAATCTAAATTGGGTCGTTTTTATCGTATTTTCACGAGTATACAGAAAGCCAGTCAACTTCAAAGCGCTGTAAACCCCCAGAAAAATTCATGAAATTCAACAATTTTTTAGCGAAAATTATTCGTTGAACCTTCTTTTATTATTATTTTAGTCTATAAATGACTAGGAAAAAAAAATTAATATAATGCTAAAATTAATTTGCTCTAAAAATTTTGATTATAACTTGTCTATTATAAAAGAATGTTTCAATGTTTCAACAAATGTGCAATTTTTCATGCAAGTAAACAATTAGCTTACAAGTTATGATGGACTCAAAAGTAACTTGACATAGTTCGTATAAAATATAATATATTCAACTTGGCTGGCCACTGGCGCGTGTCCTGATCATAGGTAGGTAAATTTTAAAAGAATATTTAAAAAAGTACTCGTTACGGCGATAAGACAAAAAACAAAAACTGCATATCATTTTATTATTTAACGTCAGTACTCTTATACCAAGAACATAACGTATTCAAGGAAGGGGACCTTTACCATTTACCTTTAAAAACATTTTTAAGGTGTATGGTTATCATTCATTAAAATCAATTTCTTATTTATATTCTACTAACGTCGTTGCCAAGACTGAACTTACATAATGAATATAATCAATTTGTTTCACTGTACGCTAAGTACTTAGGCCACATATGAACATACTTCCATATACAATAGGCATAAGAAGTATAAAAAATAGGTGTCCTCGCAAAGGTTAGGCAGTATCTCACTCCGGGTCACCTTTGGGACGGATCAGCTAAATATTAGCTGGCGGCGACACAGTGATTGTTGAGGCAAAGCTGCAAAGTCTTGAACGTCAACGAGAAGTAGCTTGCTTGTCGGTATTTTATAGGATACATTGAGAGTGTGCAACACCGCTGCATGACCTAGTACCCTCTTCTCCTATCCATCTGCGGGGCACTAGACGTAGGCTGAGATTTCATCTATATGTCGTCGATATACTTCCTCTTCGTACGCAGCGCTTCGCCTCCACTTTCTTAATGGGAACAGATAAAGAATGGAACTTCCTGCCTGCCGAACTGTTCCCCGATAAATATAAGTTGGACCTTTTCAAGGCAAGAGTGAATAGGCACTATCTAGGTAAGCATACTCTACCATCTGGGGAGATAGCGAACAAATGTTTGCCTATCTACAATAAAAAAAGCTTTTTACTAACTCATTATCTGCCTTTTTTATTTTCCCACGAGATATTTTCTCGCAGTAAAAAGTAAGTTACAATCGCCAAAGAATAAAAAACATTTTTTATGCTAACTACAAGATTAAGAGTTTACACTTCAAAACACATTTTTCTTTCAATCTTTTGAAAATTATTATATTTCGTACAAAATTACTCCGCTCCAACTTTATTAAAATTTCTTTCTTACTCAGTTCTGCTCTACAAAGAATGTATAGACAAAATTTCAAGAGTCTAACTAATTCACTTACCGTTGATATCCGAATACGTCAGACACCTTACCGTTTTAGATATGTTTTATGTATCTATAGAAGATTTAAAATTAACATTTAAGTATAGTTTTCTTAAAAATTCTTCATTTTTATTGTTCCAACTAGGCTTAGCCTGGTGTAATGTTTTGTACAAATTATTAATATTAATTATAAAAAAACTATAACTAACTTCACGCTTTATCCCTAGCGGGGTAGTCAGAGAGAACGGAGCGTCAAACGCTACGGTCTCTATATACCTCTTTCGCCTCGTCTACTGTCATGAACCTCTTCATACATGCCCTCCGGATAGTCCTCATGCTTTTTACGTGACATTCCTCCAGTTTCTTTGATACTGTGTTTTCGAAGGTCAACTGAGGTGTCCCCCTACCTCTCTTACCGTTCACTTTTTCATCATAAATCTTTTTTGCCATTCTTTCATCACTCATTCGTTCGACGTACCCAAACCAGCTGAGCACGTTCTTCTTCATTCTCACCGTAATATAATATATAAATAAATAAATATAATAATGATATAATATATGTATATTAATTATACAGATTTTATAAAAATGATCTACACTTTTCTTTAGTCCTAAGTATTTGTTTTCTACATATTCTCATGAAATTACATCATTATCAACACGCTTTAAATAATATACTGGTTGTTCATTCTTAATTATTCAAATCATGACAGTAAATAAAGAATTTTTAATTATACAATGATGTTGCAGGTTCGATATCAAGGCCTTTGTTTATGTCTTCAGAACGACGTGCTCCGAAACTTAAGTACTAAATATAACAAAATAAATATGTTCTTGCTACCTTTTAAGTTGCAACTAATATATGTATTTTAACCTATTATTATTTGTAAATGAGATGTTATAATTGAGTCGTGGCGCAAGGGTATAGAACAAAGGCAAAACACCGGCGTTGCCTCGAAAAATTCGGCGTAAAATAGAGAACAGAGTGTCTTGACACTAGGTTCCCTCTGTCTACCCTAATTGGTGCGTGATACGCGTGAAGCTGATTTATTTATTTAATATTTCCCTTAGGTAAGATATATACATAATATAATCTATTAATGAATTCCACCATTCAATATGTAACATTCGATTCTCGAATTCGAGTGAAAAAATTGGAATTAGTGTACTTACACTAGGTAGGTAGGTAGGTCTCTGCCTACCTTGCAAATCCTTCTTACCTCGTAAGAGCGTGTAACTGAGTAAATAAAGCTATATACCTTCAACCATACTTTCTTGGACAATTAATATTCAACATGCTGATCATTTATTCTGCAAAGTACAAGTCTAAGTATATATAGTATCTAATTCGCATACTTTATAGTATGTACAGCTTTTTTAGCTTCACACTCCTCCCACAGCAGGGTAGACAAAGGTTACCTGGGAATCTAGTATCCCCTCCCAATGAAATAGATTTGTTCCCCAATTTCGACTCAATTCTGTGACTGGCGGAATTCAAAGCAGCGAGTTACCTTAAGAATATTAAATATTGCCAAATCCTTGAGTGGAAATCGACAACGAAACTACTTGTGCCACTGCGCTACGAGATAGATATATATAATAGATATTTAAAAAAAAAATTACCAATAAATCAAAACTATCGAAGCGCAGTGAGAAAGTTAGTATCTGACATACTATGGTTGTGGATTCAATCCCCACTCAACAATCATATTATCATTCAGGATTTTGCCAATATTTTTATTCATAAAGCAAACTACTAAGATATAAATATAAAGAAAATAAATCTATATTTTTAACATGTTATATAATGAAATCCGTTTTACATGAATTTATGACTACATATACATTTTATTTTTGTTTATTTTTTTCTTTCAAGGCTAATTATATGCTAATTTACTAAAGTCGGTTTTTATTTAATTAAAGAATAAAAAATTAGCAATTAAGAAGAGTCTTATCATATACTTAGTAATTATAATTTAAAAGTTTAATTTTTTAGTATTTATACATATGAAGTTAGTCGTGGCGCAGGGGCACAAAGAGTGACTATAAAACTGGTTGTGGGTTCGATGGGACCGGACCACCCTCAAGTTCCTTAATTGTACCGGTCCAATATATGTAGATGATTCTGATGTTATTATCGAAAGCCTAGGCTATTGTTGCAACATTAGGAGGTGTCATTATTGATTTTTAATATTTCTAAAACAATAAAATATATGAAGTCAATTATGAACAAAAGAAACTAACTTTTTATCAAATCTTTAAATTATTCAAACGAAATTGAAGTCTTATACTTCAATTTCGTTTGAATAATTTAAAGATTTGATAAAAAGTTAGTTTTTTTTTGTTCATAATTGACTTCATATATTTTATTGTTTTAGAAATATTTTCAAGACTGAATAACGTAAAAATGTTCCTAAATAAAGTTTAAAGTCGTTGATAGAAGAAGTTGATAATGTTTAAAGAATAAATATTAATAATAAAGCTTTCTAATTATAACTTTCCTTATTATTCCTATAATTTATGATTTGGTCCAATTTAGGGACCTGGTGGTTCAATTTATGGTACCGGTGGCGTAATTTGGACCGAATGACAACCTTTAGAAATTTCCTGTTATTTATATATTACCATTAGGTTACAATATCAACGGAATGATATTATATACCTAAGGAAATAAGGTACTTCCAAAGTCTTCTTGCATTTCTATAGCTTCTTATGATTTATGCCATTATATCGAAAGTGGTCCAATATGGGCTACTCTCTACCTACTTAATTTTTTCGTTATACATATTTAGTTTTTGTAATAATGTTATCTTTTATGCATATTATTTCACACGATGTTTCACATCTGCCAGATGTCATATGCCATTGACGCCTATTTTTTTTTTCAGTATAACTGTTCGCCTAGCAAATCAATTAGAAGTTAGCGCTTTCAATCAAAAACCAAAACTCTTAAAGCGTCTAATCACATCGAGATTTCTTGAGCTTACATGAAATTTGTATAAAATGTTTTCTCACATATATCTTTGTATATGTTTAGAGGTCACTTGGATTGATTGGGAAGCATGTCGATTGGATGGTAGCAATAACGTGGGTATCTCTTTTGGTGATGCAGAAATAGTTTAAAAATGGTCGTTAGATATAGTGTATTAAACGTTGATGAAATCCTCGAACCTTCACCAGGATCGACCGCAACTAGAAGAATTCATAATTTTTAAATGACTTGTATAAATACAACCAAGAGTAGAGTAGATAGCATCTCCAGCGTGGAAATTTCTTCGTTAAAGCGTTTTAAATGTATAATGAGAGATCTCACAGTAAAATAACGTTTGGACAAAGGGATCGCTTTAGATAGTCGCAAAGAAACTAATCAACGTTGGCGTTGGAGATGCTTCAGCTTGTTAAACGATATTCGGCAAAGTGAAATAAACTCTTGCCCGATCTTTAGATTCACCACCATATGTACTATGGTACATATGGTATATACATTCATTATTGGTAAAATATATATTTTGTTTTTCGTGAACTTTTACAATATTTTCACGGTCTATTCGATACTGAAAAGAATCGAAAATACCGAATATCATTAAGATCAAAACTACCAATGTGTTATAAATAGTATATCTCACAACATTAATGACTATTTTTATATATAGTTAAATACATCGATCTTTAAATACATCAAAAAGGCACAAAATGCATAAAAAAAATTCTACGTCAACTAATGAAGCAAATCTATACTAAACAAATTACGGAAAAGACTTGAAATAAAAATCGAAATGTAAAATACAATATACTTTTATTTTATAATAATATACTAATGTTAGAACACTAGATAATATATATGTCAACTGTCAAGAGAGCTCGTTTAAATATTTCAATCAACAGACAGCTCCCAGCAAGTGTTAATTGAAGTATGGCATGACAACCGATATAGGAAATTGAGACGAATTGATTGAGCTTCATTCTAGAAAGGCGTTCCATAAGCAATATTCTCATACACCACGACACAAAGCTGAATATCCATATTTAAAAATCTCTTGTGTAATAATTCTCTTGTAAAGCGATAGTGGTTATGTTATTATAAAGAAAATTAGTACTTAGCGATAGTTATATATGTATATATATTTGAGGCCAGTCGTGACTCAGTGGCATAAAGTGTGACTGTAAAACCGACTGGTTGTGGGTTCCATCCCCACTCGAGAAGATGAAATATTTATTGTATATTTCCATTTCTTCGCTCTGGTGTCGAGGCAAATCGCGGCGTAGAGTTCTGCCACTTAATACACAATGCATCCAGAATTCGGTAGAAAGTGAGGAAAAGAGTGTCTTAACACTACCTAGTATATTTAAAGATCCCAGAGGGAACCTCTCTTAAGTCAAGTGATGTTTACTATTTATGTTGTTTATGATGTTTACTATTTAGAGATATATTACCAGAGAGTAAAATGATAATTGCAACCTAATTTTTTAACCTTAGTGCCAGTCATTGAATAAATAAAATAATACGAAAAGAATGAAGTTTCATTAATTTACCCAAGTTATCTCACCATTTTATTTTTAGAAATACCAAGCAAATCCGTATAATGACATATGTTATATTGTTTTATAATTTATTCATTAGGTTATTGAGGTGAATTTTATTTATTCTCATGCAAACTGAAAACTCCATCTATTTTATAATGTGATTATATTATTATTTAGGAATATTTCATTAAAACTTAAATGTGGTAATCAGCCTTTACTGTAAAATAGTTTCAAATAATATTATTATTTTTTATAAATAAAACATAAATTATTTTTTATTAATATCACGTCGAACTTTTGTTCTCGTAACCGTGTGGAGTACAGTGAGCTATGAATCCAATTTTAATAATTCTTAACTTTTAAATTAATGACAAAATATATGAAAAAAATTGAGAGAGATTTTTATTTTTACTCAATATAGTTTTGGCGGTTATCATTTTGTTCCCCGGGAACGGCGAAGTGTTTTGTTTTGCTTAAAACGGGAGATTTAATACTAGTGTTAAAACACTTTGTTCCCCATTTTCCGTCGAATTGTCTCATAAAACAGCTTGCAGCTTATCAAAACTTATAGTTCAGGGCAAATAGGAATTTCCTCGTTATTTAAAATGTATAAATATTAACTAAACTAGGCCACCTAAAAATAGTGTAGTGACGAGTGCATAAATAAATCAAACCAATTTTTAAGTAACATAATTTTTAAAAATGAAAAACATCGTTAATAATATTATTATTAATCTTGAAAAAAAGAAAATTTCTCCATTCCCGCTTCGCTTGTCGATATTAGCACTTCGCTTGCTATGCGGATTTTTTATTATTATTGGATTCAATTCCCTCTCGAAATGAAATATTTAATATTTTCATTTCCTCGCTTTGGTAACGAGGCAAAGCGCAGCGTTGGGTTCCGCCACTTAAAACGCAATGCCTCCAGAATTCGGCGGAAAATAGAGAACGGAAGTGTCTAAATGGGAACGTGAGTGTCTTAATACTAGGTTAGTAACTAGGTTAGCTCTGCTACTGTGCTATGTGCATAATCTATCAAATATCTGCATTTCTTAAAGTTATTGTTAATAGGCTAAGCACAAGTCATTTTTTTTTTTTTTTTATCGTGAAATCTAGGTATATATTTTGTGGCGATGACTGAATGTTAATTACTGAGGCCTCAATATAGCTAACTTTTCTTTATTTTTGACTAATACAAATATTTTTTTTAACATATTATTAGGTTACCAAAAAAATATATTTTGTAAGTTAAAAAAGTCCATTATTTTTGCTCACAATTATTGTTTTGAGCTTTATAATTTTTTGTAACTACAAAGAAATTATGATATTTAAGGTGTCGATTACCGGCCATTAACCTATATAGAAATCGTTTGTAAACAACAAAAATAAATAAATGGGAGATTGTGAATATGAGATTTTTCTATCTATTCGATTAACATCCATCATTCATCATTCGTCGACCAATCAAGCATTCCAATTTCCATGACAGATTCCAAGACAGAATCGCCGAAATGGTGCTATAAAATATAAAAAACTACAAAATAAAAAAAAACTATTTCTTTATAATATAAGTATAAAATTATCATATTTTTTTGTAGTTGTATTTGCCAGCAATTTGGCAGCAGGATTGGCAGGGGGAAGATTTTAAGTCCAGTTTTAGATGTAGTTTTACGTCTTTAAAAATATTTATATAATTTAGGTGTGTTTATAAGACACTGAAACATATTTCTCCCAAAAAATCGCAATAAAGTGAACTATATATACTCTATAATACAACATCAGTCTGTCTATTAATTAAAAAGAAACTTTTTAAGTACAAGCTTTCTTTATGTTGTTTTTTTTAAACATTTTTAAAATGTTATTCCACTTTTAGGAAAGAAAAAACTTCCCGCTACGTTAATTTTTTTATACGTTTTCTAAATAAGTATTGATGTTGTCCGTTTTATTGACACCCATATTAGGTGGGTTGTGTAAAAATTTGTAACCCGACATTTTCTTGCCGCAACCATTTTGAATTAATAACAATATTAATTATATGTCATTTCATTGTCATCAATACTGAAGACGTAATCCAAATTTCAGCTTAATAGGACACTGGGAAGTTAGTCAAAGGAAGTTGGAATTTACAACATTTCTCATAGACTAACGCACTAACAAATAAAATCAAATAAAAGCTTAAAAAATACATTATTGCCTCTTACACACAAAACCAAGCAAAGCAAAGGACTATTAAATAGTTAATCATGTTGAAGGTTTTGTAAAGATGAGGACGAAAAATTTACAATTTTAAACTAAATATATGAAAAAAAATCGTATTTTTTTTTGAGTTTAGAAAACATAGGTTTAGTGTATCTATCTAGAGATATATTTTGTGCAATTGTGAATCATATTTTTAATTTTTTTTTGGGTTTTGTACTTCTTAAGAAATAAAGGAACCCTTATAAGATCACTTTTTTTTCCAACGTTCGGGCTCCAAAAGGCCTTTCAAATGATGTATGAACAGCGGCGATGAGGGGGTGCAGGTAAAAAGTCTCCCTAAACCCTAAGACCCGATACCAAAAAGTCAACAATCGAAACAAGGTAAGTGGTTCAAATAAAAAAAAATTATATAAATTTTAACAAAAAAAATTTAAGTTATTTTTCAGTGTTTCAAAAGTATGTAAATAGTTCAGAATTAGTGTAAATTGTATTTATATTCAATAATTCAAGAGATTTAGTATGTACAATAAATTTAGAAGGAAAAAAATTGTTTTGAAATGTAATACTTATTTAAATTTACATATTCATTTCTTCAATCTGGTATCAAGTCAAAGCGCGGCGTTGTTATTTGCAGCCGTTGCACTTTCGCCACTCAATACGCGAGAATCCAGAATTCAGCGGAAAGTGAGGAACGGATTGTCTTAACACTAGCTCATATGTACGGGATCCAGCGTGAAGCTGATTTTTTAATTAAAATAGACTACCACGGTATATTGAATCTTAAATGAAGCCAGTCCCATTCACAGATTGACGAGTGTGTCCGCGGTTGCAGACAGGGCAACAAAAATTTATTCCTTGTACTCGTCATTCACGAGACAAAAAGTAACATATTTTGACGGTTTAAGTCGGTGTACACAAATTATAAAGATAAAACATAATATTATACAAGACTGTCGAGGTGTAGTGGAACTATATTTAACCGTAAGCAAGATGCTTGTGGGTTCGATTTCCACCTGATATGGTAAGACCATATCAAGCAATGAAAAAAAAATATCACAGAAGAGCGATATTGGATTCCGCCCTTTCAAAAAAAAATCTAAATACTCTTTATTCAAATATATTTCTGTAAGCCCTTTTGAATCGACGAACGATCATTAAGCTTCGGAAGGTAATTCTGCTGAGAAGAGTCGGCAAGAAACTCTATAGTTGCAATTTTCAATGTCAACGTTACAATTTAATTGTTAGATGGACTTCTGTTCGAGAATCAATTAATATTCATTTCATATATTTTTATACAGTAAGTATTCCTGAACAAATCGACAGTATAACAGGTTTTACGTGTTAGTATTGCATTCAGAGTTAATTAAAATTTTATGCAGTGGCAAACTTAGAAGAATGGAATTTTATTTAAGACACGTATATTCAGATCCATAAAAGATTTATAAAATTTTCGGAAGCGATAAATTGACGTTACAAACTTGTCTTTATTTCTAGTTCTTAAAGCATATCTAACACACAACGTCACGGATTCGAAATTGAAGAACAAAGTGTCTTGACACTGGGCTCTCTGTTTATCCTGCTATGTGGAAAAAAGCATGGAGTTGAAAAAATAAACAATAATATTCAACAATTGTACATAATTTATTTGTATATCAACATGTTACCCTCAACCTAGATCTTTTTAAATTCTAAGCATTTTTTTAACTGTCTCTCTTAATAAATCGCGCAGTAAACGGCTTGGGTTCATAAAGCATTCCATAAAGGGGTTCATCAGACGGCGGCTCTCCATTGACACATTCGATTCTGTATTCTTGTAAAATTCTCACTAACATTATGAATAAAGCATCTTTAGCTAAAGGCTGGCCGGGACATTTTCTACGACCTATAAAATAAATATTAAACAAATTACATCTGTGGTTCTAAGTGTAAATAGTTCATGTTCAAATAATTTCCAACACAATATTGAAAAAATAAAGCATTTTTTAATAACAATATTTAAAAATGTGCACACTAAAAATGTATTACACAGGTGTGCTTTTACTATCAATTATTTTACTATAAACAATAAAAAATGGTAACACTACAGTTAAAGATCGTTCACCTACTGACCAAGCTATAGTAATAGCGCTCCTGGAGCAGCTTAAATAAGTAGTTTCTATTCTAAATCTGTCGAGCAGAGCACTAAAATATTGTAACACCATTAATAACGAAAAATAATTTTCACATAATTTAATAAAAAAGTATGATTTACCTATGTAAACCTTACTATTATTTTATATTATGTTTATACATAATTTTACAGTATTTTGTATAATTTCTGTCCTGCTTAATAAACTGTAATTATTAATAAATTATTTTGTGGCAAATATTCTTAAATAATTTGTTTCATACGTGAGTATAATATATAACATAATAAGTTACTTTACCTACTAAAAGACTTACTAAAATAATATTTTACAATAGTAGCGACATCTATGATTGGAGTTCAAAATAATGTATCCCATCCATCTGCTGTAAATGACCTCGGACATATTTGAAAGATATTGAAGTACCAACAGTGTTGAAAACGCGCTGTATATGGGTTCATATCCAAGAATAATTTGAAATATTTTGGCATTAATTATAATGTAGATTATAGTACATAATATTATAGAAAACCTAGGATCAACTAATCTAGCACCTGGTGGCCTCCGTTTATGGGCTATTTGGCCGTATTAATAAAAAAAAATATTGAAAAAAAAAATCTAACATGAAAATATGCTTATGTCTTGCCATAACCAATATAAACTTCTGGGAAAAAAAATGAAAACTGCCATCTAGCGAACATTAAGCAAACTGTACAAATAAATTACATTCTAACTCTGTTCTGTCTTAATAACATATTTATGATTTGTTTATTCATATTATAAAATTAATTGTTCCTTCCTTCTTTCTTTCCTTAATTTTTGTAAACTATGATTTAATTTTATAAAATATATTTTTTATTTATATCGTATAACGTGATAATTTTTTAAAAAGGAGATTCTATATTCATTAACAACTCTGTCGATTATCCGTGGACCTATTTTATTAATTTATTTTTAAAAATTATTTACATCTTGCTTACTTATATTTTATTATTTTTAAAAAGCTGACTTTTCCATTGGTATCATTACCACCAACTAATGTTGGTGATTTTTTTATAATAAAAAAATAAAATATTTTTGAAAAAAAATACTTACTTCAAAACTATACTTATGTATTCACAAATTTAAACAAAACTTTTTAAATTTGTGAATACATAAGTATAGTTTATATATCAAGTGTAAAATAATAAGTGAAATTATCGATAATTTCAAAAGGTGCATGTTCTCATGCTCACCCTTCCTCATCTTAAGGAAACTTGATGTAATTAATACCATTTTGGCACCGTGCACGACTACAGCGCCACCCAGCGTACGCAAATTTGTGGGCTCTGACGCTTTGATATATGATGGCGGGATTGTTTGAAAATATTCGTAAAATACTTTCAAATTCATTTATATTACTTAATTACTGTGATTTGGGTGGAAAAAGTGTCGATAAATCATTTCTGGTTATTCAAATTGAGAGAGGTAAGTAATCTCTATTCAAAATTGAGTTTTATTTTGGTTATATCAGAATTTGTTTACTACTTTTTTTAGTTGTAATTTTACTGAAAAACAAGGAAACAAAGCAAATTTAATGGCAGTTAGTATAGTAGTTACCTAGTTTTGATATTATTATAATAATATATTTTCTAAATAAATGATTATTATAATATCAAAACGTGAACGAAACGAAATGTGATTTAAGAAAAAAAAATGATTAAAATAAAAAAAAAAACTATTAATACTGTATTTTTATAATAATTTTGGTTGCTAATGTTTTCTATAATAATTGGAAATTGTTGAATGTTACACCTGCAAGATCTATGTGTTGCTCATCATTACAGATAGATGAAAACCCAGTAAAATATTTTTTTTTTGTTGAAGTCGCCACATCTGTGTATATTTTTTAAGGGTATTACATATTTTGTTTTTCATTTTATTGTATTTTTTTATATAAATAGTTGAGTTGTCTATTTCTGTTTGTATTTCTGCATCACATCGCTATAAATGTATCTATTACATGTAAATGTATTTGTTGCATTGTAGAACAACTGCAACTGCTGTGACTCATTTTTAATAACATAGTAAAACGATAAGTCGAACAGATTGCTTTGACATTAATAAGTGAGAAAGCCTACATTTTTTCTACTTTTGGCCACCATGAGCGCTGCGAGCGTTTATAATACTGTCACCTAGTACTATGTGCACCCTGCCTATAATAGATTAATATTTGTAAACATTTATTTAATTAGATATTTTAGTCGTTTTAAAATGTAAATTTACCAGATGAACAGCTAGAATAAACATTGATTTTAAAATTGACCTTCTATTATATAATATTTTACTTTAATACATAAGGCAAACCGCGCATTTCATCGTCTATTGTTAGTCAAACGGAGTCGGAATAAAATATTTTAAATGATGGCAACCTTTGCTTGCGGCAGTTATTTTCCAGGCAACCATGTGTTTTAGTGATGAGAAAAAAATAAGCTTTAATTTGATATATAATTCATTAAAAAAACACATGAGTGCAAATGTTAACATTAACGCCCTATATTAATAACAATTCAATCTAGAGATTGGATAAATATATGTAACAATCTTAGATTGACGTTGGAGATAGGTTATTAATATTGGGCGTAGGTGACCTGTTTCAGCCCTGTGGCAGGATTCATCTAGGCAACCCTAGTTTAATCTATTCTACTATCATGTATCATTCTTAAATAAGTTTCATTAGAAAAACTTATCCCTACAGATTTAAGCAATGGGATCTCGACCTATAAGTAATGCGTCGTTCTCGACTTACGCCTAATATTAATAACCTATCTCCAACGTCAATCTTAGATTGTTTCATATATCTATCCAATCTCTAGATTGGACAGATATATGAAACAATCTAAGATTGACGTTCGAGATAGGTTATTAATATTGGGCGTTAACCGATAAAAGAATGAGATACCTAGGGATGCCGAGTTTTGTCCTCATTCTGGACAAAATTGAAGCCCTAAATTTGACCGGGTAATGTTTGCCTGTTGATAAAATTGCGCGTGTCTTAATATTATTTTCTACAATTTAGTTTTTGTTTCAGTTTGTACATAATATAAGTATAGTTTTGAAGTTAACTATTTAATTTATTTAATTATCTAAATTTTATGGGTGTATATCGAATTTTTTTTTTATAAAATGTTTAAATTACCTATGTATGTATTGAAATTGTAAGTCATAAAAAAAATAGTTATATTTATCTGTTTTATTGAAACTTTAACAGATTAACTATTCTGTTATATTAACAATTTGCATAATTCCTCGAGTTTGCTTTGGTATTAAAAAGAACATATTTAATTAGGCACGTGCTATTTACGCTGATATGTTACGTATATGGTAATAATTTAAAATTAAGGCAATGTTCTAAGTCAGAGTTCATCGCAGAAAAAATCCATTGTTATATGTTTATAAAGTTTTAAACCAAAACAAAGTTTATATTATAGTAAAAATAAAATATGGGACCTACCCAATCCGAAGGGAAAAGACATTGTCGATGTTTTTAAGGCACCATTTTCATCTATAAATCTGTCTGGATTAAACTTCTTTGGCTCATCCCAGTATTGTTCATCAAAGTGTATATCTTCTAATGAGACGAGCACTGTGGTACCTTTTGGCACCATATATTTTCCCATTTGGACGTCACATACCGTTCTCCTAGGACCAGCGAAAGGAGCTATCGAATAGACTCTTTGAGTTTCTGCTAGAAATGCACTCGTATAAACCAATCTGAAATCATTTTTTTATGATATTATTATGAGGTCGTGAGGGCTAGTGGCGCAGGGGCACAAAGTATGACTGTAAAATCGACTGCTTATGGGTTCGATTCCCACTCGAAGCTATGAAATATTTATTTAAATTTGTATTTTGATTTATTCGTTCTAGTGTCGAAGCAAAGTGCGGCGCTGGGTTCCACCACTCAACACGCTTTCAGAATTCACCGGAAAGTGGGGAACGAATTGTCTTAATACTTGGTTCCCTCTGCCTATTCTGTTGTGTGCAGGATATATATGCTGATTTTTTATTTTAATTTTATGATATTATTATAGGTACACGTTCAAATCCACCCAAATATCCGTATGCATCAGTACCTATCTTCCAAACCTTAGATAAGCTTCAAATTCACAAGCGTAGATACTGTCAGTTAGTTACCCACTAACAATGAAATATTTCAAATGTAGTGTGATATGTAAATATTTACAATGTATTATATGTTTTGATATTAAGTCTTACCGTGTAAAGATCTGGACAATTATTTAATAAAATTTAATTGCCTTATATATCGTACGGTGCATGCATACCTTGCCCTATATTTGCTTATATGAACTGTAATTTATATTTCAATCTATATATAATATTGTATTATTTAGTACCGTAGCGCTTGGCGCGCCATTCTCTCTGACATACCCCGCTAGGGATACAGCGTGAAGGTAAGTTAAGTCATTATTTTATATATTATACACTTTTAAAGTTATTTTCTTATTAAGATTGAAATTCATGCGTCATGGCTAAAATGTTATGTAACACAAAGATAATGAAAATGAGCTTTTCATTTGTATTTTGCAATTATAAAAAATATGTCACTGTACTATAAAACCTAAAAAAATATTTACAGTGTGGTGAGACGGCGACTAAATTAAAATTATAATATACTCACTTTAAACATCACCTTGGAGATAGAACATATAATAGAACGCACTTTGCGTTCTATCTACAAAACTATTTTCGTACATGAAACCTTAAATGACTAAACTAAATATAAATAGGTGAAATATACATTACCGTCCGCTATCTTCCCATGAAGGCATTTTATTTCCTATAGTATTAATAATTTCATTGTACACTTTATCTTGCAAATCTCTGTTTCGTAAAGCAGCTATTATTACAAAGTCAAATGTATTACCAACAGTTTGGGCGCCTGCAATTAGTAAATCTAAACATATTCCTGTTAGTTGATCCACTGAAATAAAAATAGAAATACTGTGACTAAAATAGAAAACCTAAACATAACCTAATTTAGGTAACGAAAATTACATTTTTATTACTGTTATTGTCTATGTTACCGACTATCTGTATAATTCAGGTTTTCTATAGAATACCTAGCTAAGACCTCCGGGCAATGTATGAAATATTGTGAATATTATTTTCCATTACATATTTTAGTAAGTTTGGACATGACGAAGGCCTTTGATCGAGTGTGGCATGGGCCCCATGCCATTCCTTGCTAAATTTCATCCTATGGGCTTCCCGAGAATTTAAGCAAGTGGATGCCGGCTGTCTCACTGGGAGCAGCATCAAGGTGGTTGTCAACGGTTTTTGCTACGAATATACACCCGTGAAAACTGTTGTGGCCCAAGGCTACGTGATAGCCCCTATGCTGTTTCTTCTACATATCAATGACATGAAGATTCTAGCATTCATTGCTATTCAAATTATATCGCAGTGGACGGAGTTTTTCAACAGAAACTCATGCGCCAAGTATTTAGTATATTCTTTATTACGTCTGCTAGCGCGAGTAGCAATTTGAAATTATATTTGGATTGTCCGCATCATTTCATGTTATGGGACATTCTCCCATACTCGTTTTATGAAGCCACTAATTACTACTCAAAACCTAATATTAATATAAGGAAACAAATTTGGAAAAGTAATATATTTTAATTAATATTTCTTTAAAACTTGTTGAACATAACTAGATGAAAGATAACGCAGAGATTGGTTGATTGTATTCTGCGTACTATCCAAATCGATAATATGATAACGTATCTATTTAATAAGTAATTCTCGAACTATGTATATAATTGATTTTGTACAATTAAGTTTGTATTGTTAAGCCAAACTAAAATAGGAACACGTAAGAAAAAGAGAAAATATGTTAATGTGATTTGAAGTGTTTGAAATTTACGTGGAAAATACCTATTTTTTAATTTTATTTGACCTTCAGTAGCCGCTACTGAAGCTTATGCTAAAAGATATTTCTAATATTTTATTTAAATATGTTTCTTGTAATCGTATAAAATTGACCCACTCTACTGAATAGGGCCAAGGTTCGGCCACATATGAAGTACTGCTCTTATCTCTGGGCTGGTGGACCTTAGTATCAGCTTGGCTCATTTGATCGTATACAATATCATTCTAATCGTTGAGGACCTGTGAAAAGCTTGACTCTTTGGCTTTGCGTAGGGATGTCTCCTCGCTGTGCGTTCTCTACCGCATTTGTCATATAGCTCCTCCAGTGTTACACGGGACAGAGGGCGGCGGTGATCACTTACCATCAGGTAGCCCGTACGCTCGTTTATTTTTTCTGCCCGCCCCCTCTTCCTTGCATTCGTCTTTTATATACAATACCGGCTGCACATTTGGTATTGTGCAGAATATCTAGGCATAGTATAAAAAAAATTATATTTTATGCATTACCTTCAGATTACGGTAACATCTACACGAATACTTAAAAAGGTGACCACGTATTTTTATACTTCTATAACATAGTGTCGTAGCCAATAATATATATATATATATATATATATATATATATATATATATATATATATATACGACACTATTGGCTTAAGAATTTAATTTCACGTGATTTTTTTTAATGCTTACCAAACATATTAATATTAAGTACACACCTAAAATAATAAAAAAATACGTAAATTTGATATTACAAAAACAAATCTGATCCTATCTGTGCCATAAAAACTGGAAAAAGAAAAAAACTAATGCTTCTTATGTACGTCAC
>JAATLQ010038223.1:0-42146 GCA_013421005.1 Heliconius erato x Heliconius himera
TCCTTTTCTTGCAAATTTCCAATATAAGCTTTCCAGTCTCATTTATTTTCTTGTCACCATACTGACCACTCCCACCCCCTCCCTCGTAACCGCTTCGCGCAGTTCCGATTCAAATCGCCACATATTATTAATTTTTCATTCCCTCTAACGCTACCTAGAACATCCCTGACACTCTCCCAAAACTCCTCGAGTTCGCTTAATAGAGCTGTGGATACTGGCGCATACGCAACTAACAAGAACACTCTTGTTAACCCCAGCTTGAAGCGAACCCAAAGCAGTCTCGGGTTGATCGCCTTGTATTCAACTGCTGCACTAACCAATCGAGAGGACAATAACATCTACACCTTGACAGCCCCGCTCGCTCTCTGGTACGCCGTCCCAGAAAGCGACCCGACTGCCCGGCAAATCGGTCGTGTCATTGCCCTTTCGCTTGGTCTCTGTCACACAAACGACATCCAAATCCCTATCATCCATCGCATCTAATAATTCATTCATCTTTTCTTCCATCCCTCCTCTTACATTCCACGTAGCTATTTGTAGCTCCGTCCTCCACCTCGTGGCGTGTTGGGTGGCGGTCTCTAACGCCGCATTCGTCGCCACTTGACACACCATTGTACCCCCATTATAACTTATATATAGTTATTATAGTTTTGAAGCAATAAAAAATTATATATCTACTTTACTGGGGTTTGAAATCTGAAATTATTTTGACCATTTTAAAGGGCAACAAGTCCTAAGCCGCACCAGGCAACAAATACCCTAGCTACGCCACTGATTAAACCATAGTCTAATTTATACTATATTGCAACAGGGATATTAATTGATTAGGTTTTGCAACTGGTTCGACATAAATCTAGAGTCCAATAACCTTTTAAATTATAATATCTTGTGTATTTTCTAGTTTGATTGAGATTTTTGATTTTGATGTCTGCATTAAGATGTACATTATGATGTAGACATTAAAAAACAAAAATCTCAATTAAACCAAAAAATACACAAGATACTGTAATTTAAATGGTTATTTGTTCCTCTAGATTTATGACGAACCAGTTGCAAAACCTGATCCGGTGCCTGTACACGATTTTATACCATTAGAGGACGACAATCTTATGAAACCAATTGAACCAAGTGTAACGAACCTTCTGTATGGATGTACTGAAAAAGGAGCAGCTCACCAATACCTTAAAGCCAGATATAAAAAAGCTCCGGAAGAAAAGTATCTATCTATTTTATTCATAATTTTATAATATTCCCATCCTAGCTTCGCACTGTATCCCGTATGTAGTAGGGTAGGCACAGGGAACCTAGAGTTGAAACACTCCACTCTGCACTTTTCTTTCTCCGCACATTCTTTTGCCTTGGTACTAGAGCGAAGATATAAAAAAAATCCCCCGATTGGAAGTCGAACCCACAACCGTTGAGTTACAGTCACGCTTGTGTCCCAGCGCCACAACAGCCTCAATTTTATAATACTATTGCAATTATGGTTGGAAAGAACCTCACTGTATAAATGTCGCGATAGTTGCTTTTCTCTTTCTTATTAAATTATTACCTAATTTAAATAAAAAAATAATTTGTCATTGGTCATTTTTGATTGAGGCCAATCATGGTTCAGATGCATAACCAAGTGACAAAAAATGGGACAGGATATGGGTTCGATTACCATTCGAGGAAATGAAATGTACAATATATTTATTTATTCTCTTTGGTGTCGATGTCGAGGCAAAGCGCGGCGTTTAATTGCGCCACCCAACACGCAATGCCTCCAGAATTCGACAGATAATGCGGAGGATATTAACACTAGGTTCCCTTTGTGTACCCTATTGTATTCAGCATGAAACTAAAAAAAATCAGACAGAAGGACAAAGCAGGGCTCGGTTGCGACTTTCGCCACATAACTCGAGATGCCCCTCGAATTTGTGAAATGAAGAGTTCAATATATTTATTATATGAAGAAAATATGTTAATAATATGATATATTAATAATATTTATTTATAATTGTCGACCAAAGTAAACGAGACCTAATAATATAAATCACTTCATACGGACGCAGGTTCTATTTCCGTATAACATCCAACTGGGACTACGGCTGGCAGCAAAAACAGTCGCGTGTCAGGGCTCGCGACGTGAACTGCGGGAGGCGTGCCATATTGCGTGACACGTTCTACCGCAAGAGCAACCTCGGCCCAGACCCACCACACTACTCGAGCCCCGCCGGCGGAGAGTTCTCTATATGCAGCGAATACTCTTGCATCAACAATTAACAAACTAACAAACCACTACAGGATCCAAATAACAAGACAGTGTATAGCAAAAAACATATATTTTATAGTTTTATTATTTACAATAATTCAACTTTTATTTACATATTTAACAACAGTAAATGTACCCATTTCCTAAGGCCACATTTCACTGTTCGAGGAAATTATTCAAATAAAAAAAAAATTGTATGCAGATTATAATTGTATAGTCTACAATATAATCCCGGCTGAGCGTGCCAATGGACGGATCCCGGTACGATGGGGGCGGTCATCCCCTCCTATATGATGGGCATATTATATATAAAAATAATAATAAGATTGGAAGGAAGTATTAACAGCTATTGTGACTCTAAACTAAGACAGATCCATCCATTGTAACGTCGATAAATACTCAATTAAAACTAAAATTAATCAACCATACTCAACAACGTTCGCGCACACTAACAAATTATTAAAAAGAATATAATAAATATGAGACGTCTTTGTTCTTTCTCAAGTTCGTATTTGACACAGTATTTACAACTATACACTATAAAATCAGTCCATTGAATTCAGCATAACCCCCACATTAATTTTTAGCATTACATAGAATTGTGCAAAATAAAAACGAAATGCTCTCCCTTATGCTACAATATTACTAATAAAGTGAATGGTAAATTGGAATAAAGTTAATATAAAAAAAAACATATTAAATAGTAAATAAATTGTTGCAATGTTATACATTTGAAATGTCAATATAATGCAAATTTACAAAATCCTAATAAACTATAAATATTTATTTCAATTTTAAATAAATCTATTAAATAATAATGTTTAAATTCTAACACGACATAAGTCAAAAATGTATGTATTTGTCAGAGTGTGTATAAATAAAGAATAATTTGGTTGTTTTACACTGTTTTTAAGTTTCACGTCGTATCCCGTGTCTATAAAAATAACAGGGAAAGAGTAGAGGGAACACAGTGTCCTAATATCCTGTTACCTCTGCTCTTTCTCTGTTATTTTAAGTGTTAAGACACTGCTCCACACATTTCGAAACATTGAGTGCGCGGAGCTCAACGTCGCGCTTTTATTTTTTCCCCTTAATAGGAATTGAACCCACAATTAATGTATTTACAGTCATACGCAGCGCGACTATGACTCCTACAATTAACAAAATTTTTATATTGCTTAATAATTAAAAGATATATACATCATACAGCTGACCTAAGATTTTTGATCTTTTGTTGTTTCAATTGTTGACTTACATATTGTTAGAATTTGATAATTTAATGAATATAATACTTGTTTTGAGAAATATATTTAAATACAGCTCAGTGGTGTGGGACAGACACACAAGGATTCTGAAAAACTATACAAATCCATCCAAAGGGCACTAATTAAAATAATAATCGAAATATTTTTTTATAAATTATGTTTGTTACTTCTTCTTGAATGAATAGAGTAAGAAGCAATAGGAACTAATGCCTACATGTGATATATGTTTGAAAAAACTTGCTAATCTTTGATCATTTCTTATTTAAAAAAAAGAATACACATATATATTTTTTACTAATTTAAAAAAGTTTAAGTGTGAAAGGATAGTTAGGGAGAAAGTGATGTAGAGGCACTCCGTTGTAAGTTTTTCGAGAAAGTGGATATGGAGAGGCAAAATGCCTCACTTTGTCCACCAGAGTAAAAAAAATAAATATAAACAATCCCTCGAGTGGGAATCAAACCCATGTTTACAGTTATTCACGACCTCACTGTGCCACAATGGCCTCAAATAAAAAAACATTGTGAAATAGGGGCATTAAATTGATCTTGGATTACAAAACCATAGGAAACGGTCAGGTTAATATTAGATAATATTACATAAGTATTATCCACTTACAATTGTTAGAATATGTATAAAATGGTAGTACCAAAATATAAGGTGATTATAAATTGTATTTATGTTTTTCTTTGAATATATTTTACAGGAATATTTTATAATCTTCTAATGATACATTCGGTGAATTATGTCTTATATCTATGAGCATGTACATTTAGTTTATACATATTTCGAATATATTTAAGTATCATAATAAATTTTAAATAAATAATAGTTATAAATTATATGACGCTATACCAATATATCAATTCAAAACAAAAAAATATGTTTCTAAAATGATTTAAGGGCAGAGCATTACAAAATTAAGTCATGTCAAAATTTACTCAACAACCAATTTGTTACATACAGGAAAATAATTTAGAGAAAATATAAAAATTGGAACATAGACTCAACCTGCATCCATAACCAACATTAGTTCCTGTACAGTTTCTGAGGGGCGCTGGTTCGAGTCATGCTACATTCAAATATTTATAAGTTCTCTAAAAAAATTTTCTATTCATAGTGCAGAATAACACTTTAAAAATGTAAAAAAAAATCACATTTACTCACTGAGTCAATCACACACCAACATTTTGGGGTCACTAGTCACTTTCTAACCACTTCACTGTTTTATTCTGACACTAGCACTTGATAAGTCCAACACAGTGATCCAGATCAATCACATAAGTAATATATTATTGACTACGTCACAAACACGCAAAATAATAATAATAATAATAAAAAAAGATTAATATAAAAAAAAAAACTTTGAACATAGAGTAGCCAATAATAATTACTCAATAGTATGATACACATCACTGGTCTATAGTAGTATTCCTTAAGTGCCATGGGTGTTTCCGGGGGGCGGTGGTAAAGCCGGGGGAGGGCCACTAGTCCATTGCACCAGCGCGTGCTGCGGCAACTGCGTGGCTTGGAAATGATCTCTGAGTAGTGCTTGTGAGAAGTTACAGTGCATTTGGTACGCTTCGTTTTCACGCTCCGTATCCCCCGCTAGCCTGTACAGATCTAGAATACAGGGAAAATACAGGTAAATAAAATAATTATTTGTCGCGAGTATGGGAAAGTTTTGTACAGTTTGGGAGGCCTAAGCTGTGTTTTATATTTGTGTAAGTGATAAAGTTGATTATATTGAAAGACAAAAAAAAATATCAACAATTTTCTCTTTCTGCTTGGTTAAAAGTGGTTTAAAGTATTATTCCACACTTAGTTTCTAGGAGGCGCGGGTTCGAGTTCCGCTACGTTCAAATTTTTGTATGTTTTCTAAATAAGTAATAATACATTACTCTTAGTGGGGATCAAACTGTGGCAAAATGCCTTATCAATTCCAAAATAAGTTTCAAATTTATCATTTTACCTTTAAGTATAGCACTGGCCCACAGCTGCACATGGACGTCCGGTATCTTGCTAGCTAGCTGCATAGCGGGCGTCACCATGTTCATACTCTCTCGGGAATTATTGATGGAGAGGAATATATGCCCGAGCAGTACTAGAGAACACGACGTTAGTCTGTTCAAATCCTCCGCATTCGCCATCTTTAATGTTTCTCTAAGGTAACGCCTGAAATTAATAACAATGTACAATATAGCTTCACGCTGTAATCTGCATATAGTAGAAAAGCTGAAGAAAGCTAGTGTTGAGACACTCAGTTTTTCTACATTCCACCAATTTTGAATACATTGTGTGTTCACAGTCGGGAAAAAAGAAAATTTGAAACAATTCAAGACAATCATATCGGAAGTGACTGAATTCAAAAATATAAAACCTAAATCATCTGGAAGCTGTATCTCGCACACTGCAGGATAGGCAGAGGAAACCTAGTATTAAGATACGCCGTTCTCCACTTTCCGCCAAATTGTAGACGCATTGCGTGCTGAGTATTATAAAAATATTTTATAATTTTCATGTTTGACGCAGCTCGATAACAACATATGGCTTAATTGACTTGAGACCCTTCAGACGGTTTTCAGGAAATACAGGTGCAAGTGCTACATTCAAATTGTTAAATAAATAAAAAATAAAATCATTCATGCATAAAAAATATATAAAAGCAAATCATAAATCATATCTTACTTGGCTTCATGATATCGCGCCTGGAAGAACGCTTGTAGGCCGAGCACGTAGTAGGAGGCGGCGCGGAGTCCGTGCGCGTACGCCGGTAACGCCTCGGGCCGCACCTAATAATAAATAATAATAACCTTTATTTCTCTGACTTTTACATAGAACAAATATTTTACACAAATTCATGCTTATAATTATAATCAAAATAAAATTTCAACTTTAATATTATTTAAAAAAAAAAATTAAATCAGCTTCACGCTGTATGCCGCACACAGCTGAGTAGGCAGAGGGAACCTAGTTCTGGAGGCATTGCGTGCTGAGTTGCGGAACTCAACGCCGCGTTTTGCCTTGACACCAGAGCGAAGAAATGAAAATATAAATGTAAATAAATATTTCATCTCCTCGAGTGGGGATCAAACCCACAGCCAGTCGATTTTACAGTCACACTTCGTGCCTCTGCGCAGATCATCCCCCCAGCGTCTTATTTGGAGTTTTCCAATTTTCCTTATTGGATCTCATAAAATTCTTACTCCATTTCCATTTCAGTCTTTTTATCTTGTAGGTAACATCTGTCACTCTGATTATTTCCCTAATTTTGCTCAGTCTCATTTTGTCTTTTTATTTAACATCCAACATGCTCCTCTCTATTCCTTGCTAACTTACTTATACTTTTAATTTATTAATTGTTTGATTTGTAAATGTCCATGTTTGGCAGCCATACGTCATGACAGGTGTTAAAAAATGTCTTCTTTTCTGACGTAAGTATTGATTTATTTATCATGACCTTAAGAGACCAGTATCTTGACCAACTGTTGTTCATTCACCTCTGTATTTCCTTAGACATGTGCAGATATGGTGATTTGTTCGAGATAGATATAGTCATCTATGTATTCCATTGTTAGCTGTTAGTCATTGCTTTAGTTTTATCTAATTTCATTGATAATCCCACTTTCTCACTTCCCATAATTTGTTGTTTTAACATTTTATGGTGGCTTTAAGAGTTTCCTGCAAATATTAGTGATCTTTAGCAAATCTGAGATGGTTCAGTCTGCTATCATTCATGTTTAATCCATCTGTCCAGTCTAGTTTTCTGAAGATTCCTTCCAATACAGCCGAGAACAATTTTGGTAATAAAGGGTCTCCTTGTCTCACCCCTTTCTTAATTTGAAACTCGTCTCCGATATTTTCCAATTGTACCCTGGAAGTACTGTTGTTATATATCTGTTGTTGATGATCCTAATGTATTTTCTAATTACACCCTAGTTTTCCAGTGCCTTGTTGCCAGATATATTTATGTATCAACGAGTCAAACGCATTATAGTCAACGAAAACGACGTAATAAGTTCTTCTATAATCATTATATTCCTGGCTGACTTCCCGCCTGCCTTTTCTTTGTGTTGTTGTTCATCTAATCTCTTTGTCAATATTCCAAGGATTTATGAGATTTTTTTTATGGAAAAGGACAAGGCAAACGAAGGTTCGGGTCACCTAATGGTAAGTGATTGCCGCCGCCCACAACCCCGTGCAACACTAGAGGAGCTACAGGTGCGTTGCAGGCCTTGAAGGTGGATATAGACGCGCCTTTTTGAGGGTACCCATGTCATATCGGCCTGGAAACACTGCTGCGAGTAGGCCATTCCACAGTTCCGTGGCGCCTGGAAGGAAGTCCCTACGAAACCGCACAGTAGTGGATTGCCACGTATCCAGGTGGTGTGGATGATAGTTTAGCTTGTGACATATTGTGCGGTTAGAAAATTCGGCGGCAGGTAACAGGTCAAACAGTTCTTCAGAACACTCCCTATGATAAATGCGATAGACAACGCACAGCGAGGAGACGTCTCTACGCAAAGCCAAAGTGTCAAGCCTTTTACAGATCATTGGGTCCCCAAAGATTCGAATTGGGTCCCCAAGGATCTACATTGTATGCAATCAAATGGTTCAAGCTGATACTGGGGTACACCAGCTCAGAGATGAGAACCGTACTCCAAATGAAGCCGAACCTGAGCCCTATATAGGGGCCAATCGGTGTTTTGACGTGAAGTACCGTCTAACTCTGTTGATGACCCCCAGTTTCTTCGAGGCTAACTTGGCCTTGCTTTTCAGATGATCACGACACTGGCAGTCACTCGAAACATTAAGGCCCAATATACAGATACTGGGCATGGCTGTAAGGGGAATGTTTTGAAAGACTGCGATACGATAAATTGGATTTTTTTAGTGGTTAACGCGCAAATTTGGTCTTCGGGGGTTAAATTGAGCCAAGGATACAATAAGGGTAATGTTAAATTTAACTAATTGGTCATAAAACTGATTTGTTGTGTTTATAATTTTTTTCTTGTCACCTTTCTTATATATAAGCACTATTGTCGATTATCCATATCTTATCCATCCGTATTTTATCCGTATCCATATTTTTCCTTTCCTGGTTTTATTTTTCTTATATCCATGTTTGTATGAATCAGAGAATTCTAAAGCTCAATATATTTTTGTTGTGTGGTCTTATCGGATTTCAAATCTGGTGATTTCTAGTTTAGGTTTTGAAGGTATGAGAAAAGATATATCTCGTAATTTATTGGTATCTTTAGAGGTTTCCTTGATTTATTTACATTTGTCGTTTTAATATCTGCTCTTAACATTTTATGGTTTGAGTTTAAACTGCTGATTGTATCTACGTTTTCCATTTGTTTAGGCATGTTTGTTTGTTATTATAAAGCCTATTTCGTGCTTATATTTCTCGTCAGGAGATATCTATGTTTATTTACTCTTAAGTTATTTTTTTAACAGGTTCATTATTTTCAAATTAAATTCCAGTGCAAAATTTGCTACTCTCTGTCCATTTTTAATCCTTTCTTCCTTGCACATCCCCAGAATATTATGGTCTCCAGTTTGTGGTTTTCTTATTTTCTATTGAAGTTGAAGTTTTGTTTGTGGGTTTCGTCCATTACGTCATGTGTCACATAAAAATTAACTTTTTACTTATCAGTTGCTTGTTCAGTGGGCGCCTAAATTTGTGTTATATTTTATATCTAGGATTGCAATTCTGTCCGATTTGCTTGAAAATTTTTGTATATTGTGTTTATATCATTTTGTCACCATGAACATATTTTTCCTTGCCTTGTTTTTCTCCATTGTAGTAGAAGATGTAGTTGTTGTATTCTCTGATCTCTTTTCCCATATGTCTTACTTCACTTAGCTTGTGCTATGTCACAGTAATGTCCCACAAGGACCAGCCGGCTTGGGACATGTGATTGTTTTGACATCTATATTTTGATTTTGATTTTTCAGATATTCGATATTTTCCGATTCTGCAATACCATTCGAGTTAGTTGGTTCGCATTAGTGCGAAAGAGTCCATTTTATCTATTTTATATTTTTTTAATAAAATGATTATTTATTATTTTAAATTATTATATTCCACGGGCCGGAGGCGAGGCTGGTCGTGGCGCAGCGGCACGAGGTGTGACTGCAATACCGACTGGTTGTGGGTTCAATCCCCACTCGAGGAGATGAAATATTTACTTAAATTTATATTTCCATTTCTTCGCTCTGGTGTCGAGGTTAAGCGCGGCGTTGAGTTCTGCCACTCAACGCGCAATGCCTCCAGAATTCGGCAGAAAGTGGGGAACGGAGTGTCTTAACACTTGGTTCCCTCTGCCTACCCTGCTGTGTGAGGGATACAGCGTGAAGCTTATTTAATTTTTAATTATATTCCACTAGTAGGTGACATTGGTGGGAGATCTCTTTATATTTTTGATTTGTCCTTCCTTGTCCTTATCTTTCACTATTAGTTTATCATATCTGATGAATGCATTTTTTCCCTAACTAATTTCTTCTTTTAGTTTTTTTTTAAGCTCTTGTCTTATCTGTAATATCTCTCTTGGAAAGTGTTCGGTGGCGTATGTTATTAGTAAAATGTTTGTTGTTTTTCAGTACCTCCATCTGTCTCTAATTTAAGGTTAATTGTATGAAGATAGGTCTCAATTTCCTTCTTTTTTCTTTCCTATGTGAAACACTTTATTTGTTTCCCACTTATCCCATTCTGATCTGATTGTGTTACATTGCGTGTATATCTGTCTGTTTTTCTTCATCAATCATTTCATTTGCTTGTTCATGTCGATTCAATAATAAATAAATAATATAAATCAGCTTCACACTGTATCCATATACGATAGAGGGAACCTAGTGTGCATTCCCACTTTCCGCCGAATATTTCGAGGCATTGCTAGTCGAGTAGCGGAACTAAACGCTGAGCTGCCTTGGTGCCAGAGCGAACAAATCAAAATATTAATAAATAATAATTCATTACCCCCAGGTGGGGATCAAGCACAACAGTCGCGTTACTGTCACACCCTTGTGCCCTGCACCACGACACCATGCATATTAATTATCTGTATATTAATATGTGAAACAGAAACTTTGCACCTATTTTTACGATAATTGTGCGGACGAAGGAGCACAAGTTTAGGCATAGTTGCATTTTATATAGGGAATGAGAAAAATACTAATGTATATTTTTTTTCTCTAAAGACATATGTTACATATATAAAAATTAAGGTAATTATTTAATTTTTAGTTTCTTTTTTTTTTTTTGTTTTTATATTTTAAAATTGCACTAGCCCGTTTCTCTTAAGACTAATTACTTTCTTCAAAGGTTGTCTGTAAGAGATTGCTATCAGCAATAAGACTGCCTTTGCACGCTGTTCTCTATTTGTGCTTGTTCTCTATTTTTATCTGTAACAGCTTTGTGTGCAATAAAGTTTTTCTATCTATCTATCTATAAAATTAGTTTTGTATTATTTCAGGACAAATAAATAATTGTTATAAATTAACGATAAAAAATTGTTGATAAAAAAATAAAAAAATATATATTAAAAGTTAAGTGTTTTTTTTATATTTGATTTCTTTTTTACCTCTTTGTCTTTTAGGGTATTTAATATACATTTTTTTTTTAATTTTACATAACATCAAAGCTTACTTTACCTGTTCCATTAATTGTGCTAAATCGTTGTCTCTTCGCCCTCTTAAATACACTATGGCCAAATTCAGTTTTGCAAACATCCATAAGTCCTTTTCTTGTGACATCTAAAACAAATATCAAAGATATTTAAAATACTAATTTTAACAAAGTATATCCGACATATAGCACAGTGACAGAGGATACGTTATATTAAGTCTCTCTCTCTCTCCCATGAACCGCCCAATTTTGAAAAATTACGTATTGAGTAAAGGAATTTAATGCTGTGCCTTTTTTGGTGACAAAAAATAAAATTGAAAATATAAAAAACTCAAAACATCCCTTCCCCATCTTGCACTATGACTGTCTCATTATAATTTATTATATTATAGTCTGAAATACTAAATTGAGGTCTTAGGGAACACAGTGACACAGCGTCCGACTAAATGTAACTGTTGTGGGTTCGATTTCCACTGGGAGTAATAAATTAATTTTTCAACAATAAGATAGCACTTAAACTCGAATATCGGGCGGTGCGTATGGAACAGTGTTTATATTATGTACATACTTAACACCAGGTCCCCCCTGGCTACATTGCTATATGCGGTATACAGCGTGAAGTTAAAAAAAATTGTAAAAAACGTAATATATATACATAATAAGATCTCTGAAAATATAACATACATGTATAGCAGTGTGGAATTGGGCTTCAGCCGCCTCCATACAATTCATCGACATCGCGTAGAGCCCCAGTAGACAATGTAGCTGTGGCGTATGTGCCGCCGCCGTGGTAGCTGTAGGTCACAATCATGATCGTTTTTTTTACTTTTCACTTATTTTAAAGGCAGTGGCGATAGGTTACCACCGAAGTTAACTTTATGTAATAAATTGATTCCACCTTTTAAAAATATTTTTTTTAGCGAAGGTTGGAGACAAATAATTTTATCAACGATCATAACCATTTGCAATGTATATTGTATTCATCACAAAAAAATTGTCAACAACAACAAAAAATTAATTTCAAGTAATACAATCTAATAAAAACGTATAATTAATTAGGCAGAATATTGAATGTTGGCTTGTTATCCTCACTGGGTTAGTATGCTCAACAAGTAGTACCATTGGGCGCCGTGTTGAGCAGGTGCGCGGCGCGCGCGATCTCGTGCAGCGCGTGCGCCTTCCCGCCGGCCACGAGGCGGCACAGCGCCGCGTGCTCCAGCAGCGCCATGCGCAGCCGCCACGCCAGCGCCGCGCCGCTGCGGGACGCCGCCGCGCCCGACGCCGCCGGGGTGCTGGACTCGGATGCGTTTTCTTCGCTGGCTGGAATCATTATGTTACTATATTAGTTATATTTTCATTGCTTTTGTTTTGGGAACGAGGCAAAGGGCGGCGTTGAGTACCGCCAGTGAAAACGAAATCGGCGGAAGAGAGGATCGGAAGTGTGTTGATTATGAGTGTGTTGTTGGAGTGTCGTAACACTAGGTTCCCAGGTTTATCCTGCTTACATTGATACGTGTGGGAGAGTCTGAAGTTAAACAAAAATAGGACAAGTGCGTGTAGGGTTCGCCAATCGACGGTTCCTTACCAAAATTGGAGGTCTCTTGCTTTTCTGAAATTCAGCTTAGCTTTATTAGCTAGTAGCTTAAACTTGTGGCTTTAATGCCAAATTTTGCTTTTAAGGATATTATTTTTAACGATTTAACCATAATATATTTTTCAGATTTTTCTAAACTAGTACTACCTGTAGTTGTTAGCTGCCAAATTTCATAATTCTAGGGCGACCGGTACTCTTTTAATTTTGATTCCATTTATAGTGTCCAAATACGCGTTTTTAGCGATATAAACAACGGCCATAACTTTTTCAAGTAAATACAGAAACACGATTTTTTTAGGAAATCAAGGAACCATAGACCTGAGTATATGGTTTGAATGCCAAATTGATATCTCCAAGCGTTCCTGAGATAAAGGCTCTTGACAAACTGACGGACGGGATGACAATAAAGATGATCTTATAAATGTTTAATTTTTCCATTATATTATATTATGAGGGTTCCATTTCTTTCAAGCTATGGATCCCCAAAAATGGCAAAAATATACGAGAAACAAACTCACAAGTAAGCTTATCAATCTGCGCCAATGCCTTCTCTGTGTACTTATGTGCTTTATCCATATAGCCGGCCTGTGCAGAGTGCATCACGGTCACCAGATACACTAATACGTAGAGCTGCTGGCGCGACAGCCACACGAACGACTCGCCTGATGCCACGCCGCATACCGCTGGAATACATGTAACACATTTGTTTAATTTTTTCTTAGTTGTTACTTAAATTTTAAATTAAGATATGCCTTATCTAATCGATTTTTAGTGAAATTGGAGTGGTGGAACACAATCCTATATTTTGTACTAATATTTTAAATATAATCATTCCCTGGAGTGGATATTAAATCCAAATCTATTGTATTTTTTTTCAGCTTCACACTGTATCCCGCACACAGCAGGGTAGGCAGAGTGAACCTAGTGTAAAGACACTCCGTTCCCCACTTTTAAAATTAGAAAATGTCCCACTGCATCATGGTGTTATATCTTAGATATTAATCACATTATATTATACACATATATGCAGTTAAGGATAAGACTAATTGTACATTTCATAGTTATGAATTCAATTTCATTGCAAGACTTCCTTGTTTAAAGATATATTGTTGACTTAAAGAGTGTAAACATACTGTATCCATTTTTGGTTGTTAGATACTAGTTCATTGACCTTTATTTTACTTCAATTAGTAGAATATACAAATCATTTTTATATCATATGAAATTGTAAAAACCTTTTGATAATATATATTTATAGCTATAGTTGTCGAAAATTTGGCGGTTCTCGAAAAATGGAAATATAACATTAGATTTCCTCTGCATACCCTGCTTTCCATACGTAGAAAAGAATATAAAACTTAAAAAATGTATCTGACTTACCATCATCATCTGGCCATGTGGGTGCCATTATAGTCTGAATGCTCT
Source organism: Heliconius erato x Heliconius himera (assembly GCA_013421005.1). NCBI lineage: Eukaryota > Metazoa > Arthropoda > Insecta > Lepidoptera > Nymphalidae > Heliconius > Heliconius erato x Heliconius himera. The sequence continues at coordinate 14,167 of JAATLQ010038223.1, forward strand.
GCTGCAGTTGTTTAAGACAAGGTTTCACACTTTTCACTTGTCCAGCCATTAAGTAATGACATACCTAGAAAGAAAAAACATTTATTTGAAAAACTTAATTTTTTTTAGAATCAGCTTCACACTGTATCATGCACCAAGCAGGGTAGGCAGAGGAAACCTAGTGTTAACATACTCCATTCCTCACTTTCCGCCGAATACTGGAGACACTGCGTGTTTAGTCGCGGAATTAAATTCGCCGCACTGTAGCCTAAACACCAGAGCAAAGAAAGGAAAATATAACTGTAAATAAATATTTCATTCCCTCGAGTGGGGATTGAATCCACAACCAGTCAGTGTACAGCCACACTTTGAGCTCCTGCACCACAACAGGCATCGATATTTTATTAGAATCTATATATTATTAGAATGTTTGTTGTAATTGTTAAAACTATTTCATATAATAATTTAAATGCAAGCTTTAAACTTTTTACAGTATTTTGATTTGTTTTTTTTTTTAAAGTTTGTGGAAGATATGGCCAATTCATCATTGTACAATAAGAACATTAATAAATGAAAGCTTTTGAGGTATGGCCAAATAAATAAATTGTATGGGAAATCTATAATTTACTCAAGTTACAATTTTCTTATAAATAGAAATAAATAAGAAAAAAATATCCATTGCATCATTTTTCCAGAAAGATATAAAGAATTGTTCTAATTAGAAAGAGAAAATTAATATTTTAGTATAGACTTGTTTAGTTGAGTTTTTTAGAATCTTCAAAATAGCTTAATAAGAGAATAAAAAATATGATATATAGATGTTAAAATGTTCTTGTTTTCTAAAAAATATTTTTCTTTCCTAAGTATAGAATAAGCCTTTAAAGATAATAAGAATATGAAAATTATAAATTTACCTGTAGCACAAGGAAAAACACCTTAAGGTACTCTTTTTGATGTACACTACCGGCCCAAGTTTCTACCAGATGTCCAGCTTGATTCAATAAGGGTAACACTTCTTGGATTTTTTTGTCTATTAACAATAACTGAAACAATATATGCAAGATAAATTAACTTAAGGACAATAAACTTTATTTATATCTAAATCTTTTTTTTGTTTCATTATAAATAAATTATGTACATTATATTATATAAGATAAATCTTTAAGAAAGTCATATTTTTGCTTATTATAAAAACAGGGAAAATAAAATGCATATGAAATTGTGGATAGACAGAGAGAAGTCTAGTATAAAAAGAACCCATTCTTGGTTCCCTGCTCAAACTTAAGATACTGCATGTTGAGTGGAATTCCACTTTATTTATAAAAAATTAAATTAAATTAGCTTCACGCTATATCCCACACACAGCAGGGTAGGCAGAGGGAACCTAGTGTTAAGACACTCCGTTCCCCACTTTCTGCCGAATTCTGGAGGCATTGCGTGTTGAGTGGCAGAACTCAACGCCGCGCTTAACCTCGACACCAGAGCGAAGAAATGGAAATATAAATTTAATTAAATATTTCATCTCCTCGAGTGGGAATCGAACCCAGAACCAGTCGATTTTGCAGTCACACCTCGTGCCGCTGCGCCACGACCGGCCTCACTTTATTTATCCTTGAAAGAAAAGAAAATAATTGTAATGTAATCCCCCAGAAATCAAGCCCACAGTCATCACACTAAGAGTCACACGCTGTCCCACTGCACTTAATTTTTATTTAAATATTTCATATTAAATATAGTCTCATATAATATTTATTCTTAGTATATCATAATTTGTGACTTACCATAACTCTACTAAGCAAAAACAATACTCGGGTATATGCTGCATTAGATATCTGAGCATAATCAACTCCTACTCCCAGTAAACTACTTGCCACTTCATATTCTCTTTCTGTAGCATGGATTTGCTGAAAAATTACTTACATTTAAGCCAAGCTATATCTTGCCTTTTCTTAAATATTTACAATCAGATAGAGCGAAAATAAAATAATTATAGTTTCACATACACTAAAAATAATATAATATAAACAATTCTAATGGATATTCATAATCTGTTCATTATCTATATACTTAAAAAAATATTTAAATTAGACAGTTGAAACTATCATACTTACCGCCAATTGGAATATTAGCCTGCAATGCCAATATACACTGTGTTGTGATAGTTCAATTGCTTTTCGTAATATTGGTTTCGAATGTGTTGGTTGGCCTTGTTGTTCAAAAAGTTCAGCAAGGACACTTGCTGCTTCGAATTTGACATCATCAAAGCCATTGATAGTCTGAGATAAGCACCACTGTAACGAAAACACTATATGACCCACTTCAACATCATTGTTTACATTCTATGGGAACCTATCGTTTATACCTCCGCTATAAAACTATTACTAAAATTATGATACACTTTTATATTCTATTGGAACTACACAGACACTTTTATATTAGCTTCCACACTCAATAAAATAACAAAAAAAACTTACACTCTGTTCCAAATGCGTTCTCGCCAAGTCGATGTTTTTAGTGTGTGTCAAAAGGATATTCCCAAGTTGTAAATGTGTTCTGGCCTCGACTCTTTGTGGTGGTTTGAAATTAAATACAGCTTGAAGGCACTGAATACAACTTTTTATGTCAGGAGGATTTGATGTACGGAAATGTTCCGCTAAACCAAGTAATGAAATATACCAAGCGTCCTGCGTTGACGCCATTTTGACATTTCTGCTTGGAGGGAGCAGTGTTGACAGCTAGTAATCTTCCATAAAATAAAGCACAGATAAAAAAATCCTTTATTAATTATATCAATAACTGGGGTGAATAAAAAACGCGGGGTGATTAGACAAAAAATTGGGAAAGTTTTTTATATCATAATTATTTTCCAAAGTAAAATTTCTATTTTAAGTAAATACTTTTTTTGAAGAGCAAGATTTTCTTAATAATAGCTGATGATGTATGGTATGGTTCTTTGATTATGGCGTTCCGAGCGTGCCAGTAGAGCACATATCACTTCACCAATGTCACGTTGTGAACAAAACACGAAGGAGGTTGTACGGTAAAAAAGAAATAATGTTACACAATAGGAGAATGCATGTTAAAAAAAGATCCACTTACAAAATTGCCTTCACCTATAAAAAAAATAAAATTAATATATACATTATATACATAACACAGAGGGTTAGGAGTAATAAGAAATATAATACAAGCTTACAATTTAAATTTGTTATATCTGATATATTTACATAAAAAATGACATAGAGGACTAAACATAAACATTAACAAACATTGAACTGGCGGGGAACTTTATGAGGAAGGACATTGTATAAGGGACGGATCAGCTTAGGGCAAATGAAAAGTATGTGAGGAGGGGAACCGTCGTCTAGGCCACATTCACACAGTGAAAGGTCCCTGACCCTGATCTTAGCTAGGTGCACAGGTGTACTGATGATTTATGCATAGACGTTTAGTCATAAAAATGTAAATAAAATATATTTAAATGTCGTCGCTTGAATTGCTACATAGTACAAACGTTGGATTAAGTTATAAAGGATTGTTTTTATTATTCTTTGATTCATCGTTATTAAGTTTTGTGCATTGGTATAATTATGATTTATATTCATAAATATCGATGAAAATCTTTGTATGTATACATATTTGGGGAGAAGAGAGATACGAAAGAGATGAATAGACACTCCATAAGGGTGAAGCCAGTGGCCAGTCATAGCAAAGGGGTAAAAGGGTGTGACTGTAAATGCGACAGGGTGTGGGTTCGATCCCCACCCGAGAAAATAAAGTATTTCATTTCTAAAAGCGCGGCGCGGCGGAACTTATTCTGCCACCACTTTGGCCTCTAGTATTTGGCGGAAAGTGGACACAGAGTATCTTAAGGTAAGGTTTGAACGTAGCGTAGCTCGAGTGGGGATCGAACTCACAACCAGTCGATTTTGTTGTTGCACCTGTCGAAAGTGTTGCGTTGTCGTTGTGAAATTTAAAAGTAAATACCGAGTTCTTGTGGCCATTTTCCAGCTCCATCATCAGACTCTGGTAGCCATCTAGCACCAAAGTACTCGTTAAGACGAATCATACGAAATTTGATGGGGTTGTGTCATTTAATTATTGAGTTCCTATCTATCTTCAAGCTCAGGAGTTCCCAACCCTTTCTTCATCGAGGACCACTTTTATATGATTCTTAGTAGTACGGACCACTATGTAGGTATAATAAAAATAACTGTGATAACAAGAGAGTATAATCAGTAGAGTTTGAGTTAAAGTTTCTACTTTAACTCAAACTCTACAGGGACTTGCATAAAAAAATATACATTTTACGAGAAACTTCTGTAATTCCCCGCAAAGGCGTTGTGGCGCAGTGTCACAAGCGTATGACTGTAAACGCGACGGTGGTGGGTTTGTGTCGCAATGAGGGAATAAATGATTATTTATTAATATTGTTATTTCTTTGCTCTGGTAATAAGGCAAAGCGGAGTCATTTGAACGTGTAATTGGACAGAGGGATATTTTGTTTTTTTTTTGGTCTCTAATTTAAAAACTTCTTCGATAACTTTGATCAAACATGCTTTCAGGAGTGTTTCTCTGACTGTGTGATGTTTTTTAGATAGTGCTATTAATTTAGAAATCTCAAACGATGAACGACGACTACTTCTTGCTGTGTTCCCATCCTTTCGGCTTTGAATATGGCTGAAACTGATAATGTCTTAGAGGCGATTAAAGTACATAAGTCACGTCGCCAGCAGTGGCAACACGCTTTAAAGTCGCGGCCACTTTCAGCACATTGGGCCTTAGTGTTTCGAGTGAATGTGAAACTAAATTTATATGATTGAGGCCGGTCGTGGCGCAGCGGCACAAGGTGTGCCTGTAAAACCGACTGGTTGTGGGTTCGATCCCCACTCGAGGAGATGAAATATTTACTTAAATTTATATTTCCATTTCTTCGCTCTGGCGTCGAGGTTAAGCGCGGCGTTGAGTTCTGCCACTCAACACGCAATGCCTCCAGAATTCGGCAGAAAGTGGGGAACGGAGTGTCTTAACACTAGGTTCCCTCTGCCTACCCTGCTGTGTGCGGGATACAGCATTGTCACGGGTAATAAAGATACATGCTAAATTTCAGCTCATCCAGACGATGCCAGGTGGGTGACATTAATTTTAAAGATTTTGATTTTGAATTTTGAGGCCGGACGTGGCGCAGCGGCACGAAGTGTGTCTGTAAAACCGACTGGTTGTGAGTTCGATCCCCACTCGAGGAGATGAAATATTTACTTAAATTTATATTTCCATTTCTTCGCTCTGGTGTCGAGGTTAAGCGCGGCGTTGAGTTCTGCCACTCAACACGCAATGCCTCCGGAATTCGGCAGAAAGTGGGGTACGGAGTGTCTTAACACTAGGTTCCCTCTGCCTACCCTGCTGTGGAGATCCAGCGTGAAGCTATTTTAGTTTTTTTTAATTTTAAAATACGCCGTCTGCGCCCTCACCACCCGCGACCAGCGCGCGCTGACCACGAGCAGGTGTCAACGGGTGCGGGCGGCGACCGGGAGGTCAAGGTGGGTACTTAACTTCTTACACCACCTAATTATCTATTAACTATATTAATATTAAAAATGTGTTACCCTCAGAAACTATACTTTTTAATTGAATCAAACAAACTACATACCAACAAATTATTATTTCCAATAAAATAAGTATTTTTGATTTGAAATAAAAAAATTAAAACAAATAAAAATTTTAAAAATCATTGTTTTATGTTCTACTACATTAATAAAAGCCCAAAATATTTTTTTCTCAAATATCTTCCGAGTACAGATAACACACATACAGATTATGAAACAAATATACAATTCCCAGTAATAAAAAAGTATGTTTATAAAGCTTTTTGCAACACTAAGAGTGAAAAGGCTAAATATTATTTTTAGGTGTACAATATATTTATATCAAATTATAACAATATAAGAAAAATAAACTTACTTATTCTAAATTTAAATGTTGTATTCTAATACTTAATAAGAAACTATATTGTATATTCTTTTTGTAGTATATTTATATTTATTATAGTAATATCTTAAAAAGATTTAGGGTTGCATTTTTATAATAAAACTAATCACATTTATAATAATATCTTATGAAATTTATTCATCAATTGTTAATTCACCACTGTTGATGTCTGCAATAAGGTCATGAGGTGGTCTTCCATCTATAGTGCAACCTACAGATTGGGCTGTTCCGAGGATCTCTTTAACTGTTCCTGAGAGATACCTTGCCATTGACCGTGGCCTCATAACTTTAGCAATGCCAATAACATCTTCCAATGTGATGTTACCATTATGTTTAACTGGAAATTTAAAAGATAAAAATGTTAATGTGTATTTAAAGATATAATTTATATATTTTAATTTTAGTATTATGGAAACTGTACCAACATGTTTTGTATTTAGATAATAATAAAAGCTTTATTAATTAACAAAAGTGTTCAATGTCATACAATATAGTAGCAGTTTTTAAATGAATTGATAAAAGAAAATCATAATAATTTAATAAAACTTACTATTTTTTTGCTTCTTACGGTCACGAGGAGGCTCTTTCAAAGCTCTGATGATAAGTGCTGCAGCAGAGGGCACTACAGAAATCTGTGCCTGTCTGTTTTGAACAATCAGCTGCACTGTGATCTTCAGTCCTTTCCAGTCTCCAGTAGCTTTAGCTATATCATCACCAACTTTCTTGGGGGACTGTAGCATAGGCAAAATTATTAGAACACAGAACTATTAAATAACACATAAAATAATATAATAAAATCTGATACAAGAACTAAAAACCTAATAGAACTATGAAGCCTGGTCCGCGACTCCTTATTGGGCATTCGGAGTAGCCGCGACAGGGAAATGGTATCCTGAGTCGCGGGTTCCTTCCATCCGCCACCCGGAAGGACGCGCCTGGTAGGGAGGCACCCCCCAGGATCATACATCACAAGACGAAATTGTCAATGCGAAATTGTTATATATTATAGAATGATATCTACCTTGGCCACTCTAATAATTGAAATTTGATCACAATATAAAATTTTAAAACTGATTGAATATTTTAACTAATGCTTTTTATTTTGCAAGCGGTAGTAAAAATTTTCGAATGTAACATTGATATATAATTTTTAAAATGTGTTATAGCAAGATTACAGGAAAATTTCAAAACGATTAATTTTACATTGACAAATTCATGCGGCGTTACCATCCATAATGCATTTCATGTACTTAACATTGCTATTTAATAATCAATAATAACTAATAAATCTAAATGCCCAATGGTAGTAACGCCTGTAAATGTGCACATACAAGTGCTGAATTCATAATTAAGTTTCATTTATGATAAATTAATATTATTCAGAGATCACAATAATTGATAAATAGGCTCATAATAACCTAACCTATCAAAATGATAACCTATAAATTTCACTCGTTTTAAAATAGAGCATAATACTTACCAGACCCAAGGGACCAATTTTAGGAGCCAATGATGATGTAGCACCAACTTCTCCTCCAACACATCTCAAGTTAACTAGAATTTAAAAGAACCAGTAAGCACTTTATGTTGATACAAGTCCAAGCAGAAACACCGAAATATATGTTCTTACCGATTTTAATTTCGTTAGGATCGAACTTAGGAGGCATTGTTCTGAGTAAATCTAATATCTATTTTAGATATTAAACAAAATCCAAAGAGATTACTTTGGATTAAAAACTGAACTGCACAGAAACGTTCCGTGAACGTTGACAGCTCGTTGTAAAAGAACAAATAAAAAATAAAATAACTAGACACTGACAAATGACATCTCTAAAATAAATGTTGTCATATTTAATTATTATGTAAAGCTACACACACACACACACACTAATATTAGCAATAAAATATTGATCAATATATGGCCTCGCAATCTGCGCAATACTGTGATCTGAGGCTGTAGTCCTGAATATTAAACAAATTTCTAATAATCAACTCACGGATGGTTCGTGGGATGAAATTTTTATGTTTAAATCAGTTTAGTCGGTGCCACTTCTCGGATTCTATTCTTTTGAATGTTCATACTATATAACTTCCACGGCATTCAGTTTTTGTGTAATCGAAACGTTATAAATATTATTACTGTTGAGCTTATCCATACCTCCATACCAATATTATAAATTCGATAGTAACTCTGTCTGTCTGTCTGTGACGCAATCAAGGCCAAGCCGCTGATCCCATTGTAATAAAATTTCATATAGAGATACTTGAGGGTCTTGTGATGGATATAGGTTTTTTCTCATATTTTAAATATTCTCGATATATAATATATTAAAATATCCAATTTGACATACAATTTATTCTGCCATGTTAATAACCGTCGTTAAGCAATCGTTGCTAAGTAACAAAGAATTTTGTTATTTTACGAAAAGGTCGCAATGAATGAGCTTACTGAACACTTTACGCCAACTTTACATGGCGTGTGATGACTCAACCTTACACACATAATATTATTGTCAATACAATATTGATAATAATATTGTTCAATATATGGCCCCGCATACTACACAATATTATTAACAATATTTCATAGTAAAATCTGACGCAGTCGCTCGTAGCTTTACTTGTATGTATATATGTATGTTAAATCTAAAATAGCTAAAATGAAATAAGCCTTTGCTTAAGTCAATAACTTAAGCAAAGGCTTATCAAAGCATTTATCTTACTTACAAAAAAAGCAACGATAAAAAAGATTGATCAAAGACTAGATGAGAAAAAAAACTGAGTTTTAGCGACAGAATGTGGGTTTGATTCCAGCTCGAGAAAATGTAATATTTAATATTTTCCTGGTGTTGAGTTCCGCCACACTACACGCAATGCTTCCAAAATTCGGCGGGAAGTGAGGCGTTCCTCACCACCATACTCCGTTGAGTGTGTTAAAACACTAGGTTCCCTCTGCCTACCCTGTTGTATGCGGGACACTCTGTGAAGCTGATTTATTCGTTATCATTTACCACATATTTCTGTCGCTGCTTCCCTCATATAATTCTTAAGTATATTAGCAGAGCATTCTTCAATATTTCCGTTTCCTATTTCATAAGTGTTTAATATTTTGGAAGCACTTATTTCTCTCTGATCGATGGATCTTAAAACTCCTAGCTTTTTATGCGATAATTCGACTCCAACTTTGAACTAATTCTAGCAATGGTTACGAATTGACCAATTATTTTTCAAGGTGAGAATGTAGAAGAACGTGCAAATGGATGGATGAGGAAAGGATTGCAAAAAACATTTATGAAAGAAAGGTGAGCGGTAAAAAAGGTAGGGGGAGACCTCGGTTGACCATCGAAAATATAGCATCAAAGATATCATCAAGAAAGAAAGAAGAGATCATCAAGAAAACATGCGGACACCCGGAGGCCATGCATGAAGAAGTTGATGACAGTGGACGAGATGAAAGAGGCATGTAGAGACCGTAGCGTTTGAGGCTCCATTCTTTCCGACTTTCTCACTAGTATAGCGTGAAGCTAAGTAAGTAATAAAGTTTCATTGTTGGTACCACGGTATCATTTTCAGATGCTTATCATTATTCTCACTAATTGTCAATGTCCATATACACACGTTTTTAGCGAATTATTTTTTTTTAAACAAAATGGGGAAGCTTATAAATGCCACTTCAATAAACATGCATTATAATGTCCAATAAAATTTCAGCTTTACACTTTTTTTTAATTTTGGGAGAACTGCCAACTTGCATGGCTTGTTTCTTAACTAAGCTACGACAGATGTAGTATTTCTATGTAGAAAAGTTAATATGGATCAGATTAGTCAGTAGTATGTATATTACTTACTAATGTATAATGTTTATAGAAAATCTCCTATTTTAATGCCGATGTTGATCAAATAAACATAGATTCAAATACGCGGGCTTAAAAATGATTAGACAAATTTTAAGATTACAATAATCCGTTTAGATTATAAAATAAAACAAATCAAACACACACACTCTACTCTATTCCGCGTACAGCATGGTAGGCAGAGGGAACTCAGTGTCAAGACACTTTTTACGATATCCTCCAAATTCTGGAGGCATTGCGTGTTGAATAGCGGAACTCAACTCGACATCAGAGCAAAAATATATTTCTATATTAAAATATAATTTAAATTTAAAATATAAATAAATATTTAATTTTCTCGACTGGAGATTGATTTATTTTTTAGTCTGTAATAAAAAATATAGACGATAATATATGTCACCGCTATAAATGACTCTTCATTGTAATTTTTAGTAGGTAACTGTCAAATAACAAATTATTTAGATTCAACTAGCAAGTTCTTGTAATTGTTTCAATATTTTATTATTTTATTTGTAACCATTTTTAAGCGTACTATATTATAATGGACCACAACGAGGCTGTGTTAAGGGCTCATCTTTCGAACTACAAGCACCGAGATGTTACATTAAGAGAAGTGATTAGTGTGATTCAAGTATATCGCAGTCTTACTTATCGTTTAGAAGGCTTTGTTTTCAACAATGGAATTAGAAAAGACTTGTTAAATCTTGAAGGTACTATACCGGTTAATTTTAAAGGTGCATACTACAATATCCCAGTCTGTATTTGGTTGATGGATAAACATCCACAAAATGCTCCGTTGTGTTTTGTTAAACCGACGGCAGATATGTCGATTAAAGTGTCTAAATACGTCGACCATAATGGAAAAGTATACTTGCCTTATTTACATGAATGGAATCCAAAAACCTCTACATTACAAATACTTATACAATGCATGATATCAGCATTTGGAGAATTACCTCCAGTGTTTTCTAAGCCTCGCAATGCAACTCCACCATATCCTATTAGTCCTTTTATGCCTCAACCATCAGGATATCCATACCCACAAGTTAGCTCCTCTCAGACAGGATTCCCAAATTTTACTTCATATCCAACAACATCAAATTTACCATATCCAAGTTTTGGTACACCCTATCCAGGTTCTGCTACTTCTAATGGTGCACCATTTTCTCCACCCAATGCAACCCCGTATCCACCTGCAAATAGTGGTGGCTATCCTGGAACAGATATAGCTGGTGGGACTATAACTGAAGAACATATTAAAGCTTCTTTGTTATCTGCAGTTGAAGATAAGTTAAGGAGAAGGCTTAAAGAACAATCTCAGCAGTCTCAGGCTGAACTTGAAACATTACGTAGAACCCAGCAAGAGCTAAGAGAAGGCAAAACTAGGCTAGAAGATATATTAAAACGATTACAAAGAGAAAGAGCAGAACTGGATAAAAATGTAGCAACCCTACAAGAAAAAGAGAAAGAGTTACAAGCTGCTCTAGAACATTTGAGTGAGCAAGAAAGTGTAGATGTAGATGAAGCAGTTGTCACTACTGCTCCATTGTATTCTCAACTATTAAATGCTTTTGCTCTTGAAGCAACTTTAGAAGATGCAATTTACTATATGGGTGAGGCTTTACGTAAAGAAGTTATAGATTTAGATACTTTTCTAAAACAAATGCGTATTCTTGCCCGTCGTCAGTTTACTTATAGAGCTTTAATGCATAAATGTAGACAAAAGGCTCAGCTTGCTTGTTAGTGATAACAACAGCAAAAATATTATATATATACTGGAAATATAATATATACTTGAATACACTCATTTTGTATTGATAGTATTATATAAAATGTTTATAAATTATAAATCTTATCAAAGGTTCATAGATTAAATATGCATTGATGCAAATATGTATTAGTTATTACCTTTTACATTTTGAGTATATAAAGTGATAGAGGAGGGTATATATTCTAAATTGTTATTATTATTTATTTATTGACTTTTAACTTACATTCAATAGAATGTTAAACTGTATTTTCATAAGACTTCAGCCTCAACAAAATGCATTATTAATTTATACAATCAAGTATGATTGAACAAGCTAATGTGACTTTAAAAATATTAAATACTATAAAACATGATAAATCTCCCCATACAATGTGATATTGGCAAAGTGAATAGTGCTCATGGGCACACTCAGAACACCATAAACGAAGAACTGAACTGAATATCTTAAATCATTATCTGTGATGTACATTGAGACTTTGTGAGTCAGATAGAGGTAATAATTTTTATGATAACATAAATATATTTATGTACATAAATGTATGATTTGAATTAGAAAATGCCAGTTGTATTCACATTTTTTTTATCATAAAATGTCTTGCATAAGTGTTGCATGATGGCCATAAACAAACTATTATATATCTAAAGGACTTTGTGATTAAAAAAAAGAATATTAAAAAGTTTTAAGCATTAGTATCTCCAAATTATGCCATTTATGCTAAAAGTCAATAAAATTAATAACAATAAATAATGTAATCATGTAGCTTTAGGTTGTAACTTCATAGTGTTTTATATCATGTACTCAAAAGCTTTTTTAAATGAAAAATGATGTTATTTTGTATAAATATTCAATATTTTTTGCATGAAGTTGATATATTAGTAATTATAGATATAGTAATATCGTGTTTTCTTAACATCATGTAGTGGAGCTGCTGGTCAAATCCTTGTAGAAGTTATTGACAAATGGGTAGCTTTACATGATAAATATGTAGGTATCACAGTACTTCATCTGATGTAAAATTACTCATAAATTTTTATCATAAAGTATACTAGAATAATAATTTTAGTAGTTATTATACAAAAAATATGATCCCTGTATTGTAATTGAGGAAATTATGGCTGTAAACCATAAATAATTGAGAAGCTAATCGGCATTTCACAGATTCAGATTGTGACCAAAGTGTACCTTTAAAGCTCATTTCCTTGCCTAACCAATGCAATATTATTCTAACAGTGCCACCTACAAAACACATTCTAGAAATGAATTGATGGTTATTAAAATTGAAAATTAAGCTTACAACTAAACAAACAAAAAATTGATTCAATCATAACTGATGTAAAATATTACACACATAATCTTTATAATAAATGTATTTATAACATGTTAAAATAAAAATGTGACTTTAAAGTTGTGATTTTATTAGGTAATAGTATTGTTTTATATTATGTTTTCTTTTGCATATATTAAAAGTGAAGAAATTTTTGTATGTATGGTTGATATTGAATTGAAATCTGATTTGATTGTCACAATAAACTATAAAACACGATTTGTTTGTTTTATTGAATAATTTAAACAGTGATTTTATTTACATATATTTGAGAGTCCATAGAGAATGAGCATAGGTATATCATTAACAATAACAAATACTAAGAGGGATGTAATTGTTTGCATATGATATTCTTGTCAGCTTCATGCTGTATCCCGCACACAGCAGGGTAGGCAGAGGGAATCTAGTGTTAAGACACTGTGTTTCCCACATTTTACCGAATTCTGGAGGTATTGTGTGTTGAGTGGCGAAGAAATAGAAATATAAATTAAAGTAAATATATAATCTCCTTGAGTGGGGATCGAACTCACAACCAGTTGATTTTACAGTCACACTTTGTGCCCCTGGGCCATGACTGGCATCAATTCAGATGATATTTACATCATTTAAGTACTTAAAAATGATCATCGACTATAAAAATATAAATAAAACAAGATAATAAGCAAAAATGTTTATTGAAAAAACAAATGCTTATCAGCCATCGAATCTTAGCTTAGCATAAATATAAATAAATGCAGGATGTTGATTTCAAGATTTGCTTATTTCTTCTCTTTTTTGCCCTTTTTATTGGCAGCGGCTGCCGCCTCTATGTCTATTGGGGCTGGCTTCACAAATGGTATGAACTCCTGATATTGTTCTGGCATCCAGACCTTCAAAGCTTCAGGCACCTGTAAAGTATTAAAAAGGTAACACTATTATAAGTAATTTTATTTTTCGAGACATTGCGTTTCAGTAGCTGAAATCAACACTACTTTTGTCTCCTACCAGAGCAAGGAATTGCATTGAAAAACAAGTTAGAGTCGAACCCACAACCATCGCGTTTACAGTCACACATTGTGCCTTTGTTGCACGACGGTTTCAAAGATGAAACAATAATAGTAGAAGATGTTAGGTAATGTATTTTTTTTATTTTTACAAATTGCTTTAAATATTTGATGCACAATTGTGTTCATGTAACGTAACATCATCCTTTAGAAATGATAAGTAAGAAAATATTTGCAGGAAATAAATGCCAAGAAATATCTGATAAATTCAAATTTTGTACCTCAATACCGCGTTCGCTTTGATGTACTTCCAGTATGGCGCAAATCACTCTCGTAGTAGCGCACATGGTCGCGTTAAGCATATGCACATACTCTGTAGCTGCATTCATTTTTTTTGTTTGGCCATATCTAAAACAGATTGTTTATTTAATTTAATTTTATTTTTTACACAAATATTTTTGTAAATGTAATAGGTAGGTAGGTAGGTATGTAGTAAGTAGTGACAAATACCCAAATCATATTTTTTTAAATCAGAGTCGTTCTATAAAGAATATATATTGTACCTGACCAACAAACGCCTGGCTTGATATTCTAAGCAATTGCTGCAAGACACCAGCTCGCGAAAAGCCCCAGATCCTGGGAACCATGCTTCAAGATCCAGTTTCTTTGCAGCCGCGTGGTTGAGAGCTCCTGATACAATATTCACTACACGATATGGAATACCCAATATCTTATAGAATTCCTCAGCATTGTTAATCATTTCATCCAGCATTTCCCAAGATTTATTATCATGTGGTGATGTAAGGACGAATTGTTCTACCTATATCAAGAATGGTATAAAGATTAATTTCTGTAATTTATTTCTTAATACTGAAAATATATTTATATTTTTTATTATGTACTTTATAAAGATAATAATATAGCTTTTCAAATGAAACTATTTTAACCAGATCACGAGTAGTCTACCCGTGACCATGGACTACTGCAAAATATCGAAATTTCAGGTTTCCAAAAATTTTTAATATCAAATATACGCAATAAATCCTGTTAAAACAGTTTCATTTAAAATGTATAATAATCGTGAAAATCAAAGTATTTATTAATAATATACCTTTTCAAATTGATGCACCCTGAAAATACCGCGTGTATCACGTCCATGTGATCCTACTTCTTGTCTAAAGCATGTAGACAAGCCAGCATATCTAAAATATAAATTATTAATATGAAAACAGTATTTTAATACTCCACATGCTTTTATACTTAACAATAACAATAATTTAAGCAATTTCAGTACATTTATATTTCCATTTCTTCTCTTGTGTAGTGGTCAAGCGCGGCGTGGAGTTCCGCCCTCTCAACACGCAATGCCTACTGAATTCGGCAGAAAGTGGGGAATGGAGTGTCTTAAGACAAGGTTCCCTCTGACTACCCTGATGTGTATGGGTACAGTGTGAAGCTGATTTTTTTTTTACTTATTTGTAGAATAACATGTCATTTATTTTAATAATCATTAATAACTACTACTAATTGAAAAATAGAAAAAAGTCAATATATTGGCTTACTTTATTGGTAAAGATGCTTCTGGAAGCCATTCATCCCTATGGTATGCAGCGATAGGTTGTTCAGATGTGGCAATAAGATATTTTTCTTCTACAGCTACATCTCCTTTATTTTCAGAACCCTTTCCTACAACCTTGTATAATTCCTCATCAAACTGGGCCAATTGGGCTACTTCTTGCATCACCTGCATCAAAATAAATCATACTTTAGTTTTAAGAAAAAAATATTGTTCTAAATATTATCCAATTATTGCCAGTAGCAATAACACATCTAAAAAAATAAATAGTGCAATATATTTAATGATGCCTAGAAGTGTATTTTTCAAATCTATTTATATAGTAAAAAAAATTGTAAGATGATACTGTGAACATAAGATCATGGAGCACCCAAACAATGTAAAGAACAGGCATTTTATATATTAAATATAAAACCCCTGTATTCAATTAATATACTTTAGCAGTTTGATAAATTTTTTAAATGTAATTTTTGAAACAAACTTAAACACACATTGAGACATATATATGCCTTTGCAACTTATTCTGCCACAATTTTTTTTTTATATAAAATTTTGATATTTATTTTATTTACTATTAATAAAATTAATATTTACCTCTTTTCTCATGAAGAATGGTGTGTAAAGCGGTGTGTATCCTTTTTGCAAAAGAATTCTAAGAGAAAGTTGAACCAAGGCTTGTTCAAGGAAAACTGCAGGACCCTTAAGATAGTAGCCTCGCCCACCAGATACTGCAGCTCCCCTTTCACCATCCATACCTAGAAGATAAAGAAGTATTTTGTTCAATTTAAGCTTGAACTTTTCAATTTACAATATTCTGCTAATGTAATTATCAATAATAGACCAAACTATACAAACAGCCACTAAAATAATATATTTTTTGTATAACAAATTTCTTATAATTCTATAAATTTATACATTTCCATTATAAACCCTTACCATCTATCATACAAATAAGGTCCACATGAGAATACTTTTGCCTGACAGAACAGTCACCAAAAGTTCTTTCAACAGCATTGTGATCTTCATCATCATCTACAGGTACTGACTCATGTAAGTGGTTACCAACTTCTCTGAGTGCTACTGAACGTGCTTTTTCTGCTGCTAATAAAGCTTGTTCATTTTTTGCAATTGCTTCATCTATGAGTACTCGCACCTAATCATCAAATATTTTTATTATTATTTAAATATTTGTTTAATTTTAATATACATTACTTATTTTATAATTTGTGCGATGGAATTGCATCATACCATATGGGTAGAGAAATGAAAGTGTGTTTTAAGTGTTATGTTAATGTTGTGTATAAATATGATATATGTGATAAATTAACCTTTTTAATTTGGTTGACTGTTAAAGGCCGAAGTTGTTCGCCAGTAAGATCGATTAGGTTATTAGACACGTCTTCAGGAACTGCTTCATCTTCTGGACCAACTGGTTCTTTATTTTTCATCTTCTGTCCAATCTCTTTGCTGCATACATTTTTAAGTTTATTTAAATTATCGGCATCGTGTCGTAATTTTCTCCATAAGGTATCCTGTTCCACAACAGTATCCACTAGTGCTACATCTTTAAACCGTTTACGTTGATTTTCACGAATTTTATCTGGATTGCCGTCTTTGTCGGCGCGAAATAAATCTAAATCTAAAACCATTGTTGTTTTAAGTTAAAAAGTCTATAAAATACTTTTATTAAAAAAGTATTGATACCACCGCAATATGACGAAATTCGAAAGTTTCTAGCCTTTTGGCAGATTCACATCTGGGATCTGACAGTGACAGCTATGACTGTTTCGTTGGCCTTCGTCATCTAATCGTCTACTCAAACATCACTATAAACTATAAGCAATAAAAAGTTTTGGCACTTGCTAATAATATTCTGTCATTCGTATACCAAAATAGTGATGTAAATTGATTTCAAGATAAAAAAACTCCTCTACCGTACCGTACCGGTACGTATATTAGGTAGTACGTACCGATACAGTGCTATACGGGAGAAGATTTTTTATCTCTTATACATATATTAATCTTGACTAATTTGTAACAGGTAATTTAAAGCTTTTTATTCCTTACATAATATACAGGGTGGAAGAGGCAGCGCTCCATTTACGGAAACAGCATATAGAGTAAAATATTTCAAACCTATACCTAAAGAAATTAATCAGGATGCCTCAACAATTTGGACGTAGGATTTTTTTTCATTTCACGATTTTTATCCATACCTGTATTTCGTGTGACGCAATTACGTATAGATCCCAATAACATAAACACTTACTACTACAAAAATACTACTAAAGGTTAAACAACTTTGAACTTTATCGCCAATACATACGACTCGATTTCGAAATGAGGCGTGTGCGGCGGTGTTCCTTTGATAGGTTTATGTGTGCGTGCGTCATCCTTACAAATAGCGTTTTGTTTTAAAATGACAATTTTATTATTTATTTTGTTTGAAAAAAAAAACTTTTTCATTTTTGGGAATTTATTTTTTTCTGAATTATATTAGGCTTTTATGGAGTAGTTAAAACTGTGGTTTCATTTAATGTGGTGCTGACACTTCCATCCTGTATAGTACATAGGTCACGTACCAAAAATTACAATATGTTAAATATCATTATTCCTAAGTACCTAATTAGATAATTTTATAAAATAAATGTGTATTAACTAATAAAATTAAATTAAGTAATTACAGCATAACGGGATAAGTAGATGGGACCAAATGTTAAAACTTCCTGTCCACTATTTTACGCAGAATTCTGGAGGAATTGCGTGGTGAGTGACGGAACTCAGTGTTGTGCTTTACTTTCATACTTTGACACCAGTGCGAAGAAATAGAAATATCAAATATTTGATTTCCTTGAGTGGGAATCCCACAACCCTGTCGCGTTTATAGTACATACTACACGCTCGTGTCCCTACACAACGACTGGCCTAGGGATGCCCAATGATCATCGATTTTCGATGAACATCGATTTCTGCAGTTAAAATATCAAAGTTTAATTTAGCATTTAATAAAACATCATAACATCAATGTCAGCAGGGACACACAATCGATATTTAATTGCGTACATATGTTTTCAAAATTATTATTTTTACAGTCGATTGAGAAAAAGTATTGGGTCATATAATGTGTTTTTACGCCCTAATATTTTAAATATTCATTAACTTTTAGATTTTTGTTTTAATTAAAATGTCGTTTGAAGTTGTAGCAGTTAGGGTTCCGTATCTTTTAAGAAAAAAAGAAATCTTTACAAAATCACTTCTGTCGGTCTGTCTGTTAAGAGCATTTATGCCAAGAATGCTTGGGGATATCGTTTTGATATTCAAACCATAATAACCACTTAGATCTACGAGCCCAAGATTTCCTGACATCGATGTTGCCTAATATCGATGTTTTTCTTTCGATTTTTATGGAACATCGATGCTTTAGCTCCGATGTTGACATCGATGTTTTTCTAACATCGGACAATCCTAGACTGGCCTCTTAAGTATCCACCACTTATCGCCTAAATTTCGTTCTACCAATTCAACTTCTGGCCGGAGGCCGGTCGTGCCGCAGAGGCACAAAGTGTAACTGTAAAATCAACTGGTTATGGGTTTGAACCCGACTCGAGGAAGTGAAATATTTATTTACATTTATATTTTCATTTCTTCGCTCTGGTGTCGAGGCAAAGCGCGGCGTTGAGTTCCGCCACTCAGCACGCTATGCCTCCAGAATTCGGCGGAAAGTGGGCAACGGAGTATCTTAACACTAGGTTCCCTCTGCCTACCCTGCTGTGTGCTTCTTAAAAAGTTTAATACTAAATGAATTGACTATACATCACATTTGCAAGAATAAAATTGAGACTGGCTTTTTTTACATAGAACTCTTTAATAAAAATATTTTTTTGGCAATTTTTTAATTATATTTAGTCTGGCAATAGTAGATACAGATGTCAATTTGGCGATTGGTCGGCTAGTTTTGACCTATCTTTTTCATATTTTGCTGAATGTTTTGTATACTATGTTAATCTTACTAGATTCTAGGTGAATTAATTTATTTTATTGATTCATTTAAAAATTGTAAGTAATACAGAAACTTTTAAAGTTATATCTAATAGTTCAATAATTTTGTTTAACATATTGTTTACACGTCTCCAATATCCGTCTTCTTCGTATTTACAAAGGGGAGGATACTTATTGGCGAAATACATAATATATTTAGTATAAGTACTTAATTTGATCTCAAATTTCATTCTTGAAAAAAATAAATAAAACGAGTCCTATCAGATCACCAGCTTTGTTAGTAGTTATTGAAAGTCATTTGTAAGGGTACCCTTATATTATGAAAAGAACAAAACAGTAATATTTTACTTTTATAGTACAATTCATTAATATTTTTTTAATTATATAAAATATTTTATACTATAAATTTCTTTTGTTATTGTAGGCAATGTTAAGATGATTCCCCTCAAAGATAATCAAGATGTGGCTACTTTCCTGGTCACAAAACATTCCTGGAAAGGCAAATACAAGAGAGTATTCTCTATAGGAACTCATGGTATTACTACATACAATCCTGATCGTTTAGAAGTGACAAACAAATGGTTATATTCTGATGTAGTTACTGTTGCTTCGGCAAAACATTCCAACTCTACAACCAACCATGACTTTACTCTTGTTATGAAGAAAGATAAAAAAATAGATTCAATGAAATTTTCATCTGAGCATAAGTGTCTTATTTTAACAGAGGCTTTTAAATACAGGCACTTGTTTGCTGAGAAGCCTAAAGATATTTTTGTAAGTTACCTTTTAATTTTAATATTTTCTTTTGGCTAACACACTTAATTCCTGATTTCCACGACACTGTAGTGTTGTAAAGTAAAACTGCTGCTTGCGTTGTTACCAGAGTGACAAAATGAAAATCGACTGAGTGAGTGAGATTGAACTCACAACCATTGCATTGCTGTCATATGCTGAGTTGCTGCATGACAGTGGCTAATATTTCATAATAAACAATATTAATTACAGAGATACCAGGCCTATAAACACCATTGGAGTGGTACAAGGCTACCCATAGTTTTAGAAGTTGGACCATGTTCTCTTGAGCAACTTGATCCATCTACACACACTCTACTAGCAAGCTATCCATATTGTGATATACAAGGCATTCTTCCAGTGAGAGATATACCAGGAGGTTTTGTATTAGCTGTTGGTGGTTATAGCAGACTTCATCTATTTTCAAATGCAATGGATCATCAGATTATTATTAATAAAATGCTTGAAATGGCAAGCTTGACGATGAGCATTAGTATTAAAGTGCTTTCCGCTACAATCACTTTAGATGACTATCACAACCAAAGATTCGGCAAGTACAGGTAATAAAACATATTTAGAAAATATTGATGAATTTACGACACAGTGAATGTTTATCAATAACTTTTTACACACTTTATGCATAAAATTTATTGTATTTTATTATTATGATAAGATATGTTTGGTAGTGACTAAGTGGTGGTTTCATTTTCGTCTCTTATCAATATTAATGTATTATGATATGTTTATAATCATTGTAGTAAACAGTAGATTATTATATGGATAGATTGTGGTGCAATGTGACAGTGTCGAACAGTAAACATGATAGTCTGTAGGTTCAATCCCCACTCAGGGGGAATGACTTTTTATTTTTTCAAAAGCACTTTAAGCTTTTTTGCGTTAAATCATAAACATCGCATGGGAAAGAAAAGAAAGTTTTGATTCTCCATTCTCAACTTCTCTCTGCCTATTATATAAAGCAGGTGAAATTAAAAAAATGCATTGAATTTTTTAATTATTTTTACATTTATTCAAGTAAACAAAACACATATTTTGTGGTGTGGGGGCACAAGCACACTACTGCAATAATGATAGGTTGTGGGTTTGATTCCCACTTGAGGAAATGAAATATCTGATATTTTCATTCATTACCAGTGCTAGTAGATACAATGTGAAGTTTAAAAAAATAATAAAGTTGTAGATAAATTACAATTTAAAATCCATAAAACAAATTAAAACTCACAAATTGTGAGTACTTAGAATATGTTGCTCTATTTTTAACAAAATTATTAATATGACCTTTGTCATTTTATGTGATCTATTTTTTCCAGTTTGATTACGCACAATGATATTATTGTAAACATTTATACACTGTTTATAATTTGTTTGATAACAGCAATGTAAAATATAAAAGATCTTTTTAGATAATGTATTATTGTATATATCAGTATATTGTATGGAAGAAATGTTCTATTTCGTTAGTTCTAAAAAATGTCCACGATACCGTGTATCTATCTCTTATAAATAAGTCACAATGAGGCATTTGGTGAAAAAAAATATTGAAAATTTTAAGGTGATTATCACCGGTTTTTATTTGGACCATAACATTAACAAACAACCAAAACAAATGAACTCTTCTGCTTTATTATATTAGTATAGATATATTTATTATCATTATATCATATATTTGGGACATTGTGTAATGGCATATGGTCTGACCGTCATCGAGAGGGCTTTGGGTTCGATTCCTACTTAAGAGAATGTATTATTTTCGTTTCCTTGCTATAGTATTAGTGAAAAGTTCCGTCATTCAACAAGCAAGATCCTGAAAATTGGACAATAAGTGGGGAATGGACCGTGTCATCTCCAGGGTGCCTTTGCCTAACCAAAGTTTCAATATAAAAGTAAAACGAAACAAACAGTAAAACTACATTGAACTATTTCATTATATTTTTTAATTAATTTTTGTTTTTGACAGTGGTGATCAACACCAAACTTCCCTAAGCGAGTTCTTAGTACACAAAGTGAACCCAGCGCGTCACATGGAGCCGATGCGGAGGACGCTCTGTCTGTCTGACACATGTATCCTGGAAAGAGATCCACAAACATATTCTGTATGAAGTTTGAATTAATATATATTATTTATAAATTTAAAAATTTTATTATGTCCCTGCTATGCATTGTTTAAATTATATTTAACTATTCTAATATGATAATGTGAATCAGCGTTGTGTAGAATGTGGGCTTTGTATTGATAATAAAAAAAATGTGTTATACTATAGCAATTACAATTTTTCGTCGTTTTATAGAAGATAAAAGTGCTATAAATTATTATCCATAATCTCTTCACATATACATGACAAACGATAATATTATTTTTTAATAATTATGTAATAATGACAGTGCAACAATATGACAATAGTGGAGAAAAGGCAAAGCGCGGCGTTGAGTTCCGCCACTCAGCACGCAAAAAATAATTGTGGTATAGAATATCAAAATACAATTTATGCATTAATTTTATACTCACAATAGAAGTAACTATATTTAGCTATATATAGTTAAGATTTAACTATATCAGCTTTTTAAACAAGATTAAATTTTATTTGGATATGTTATTTTTATAAAAGATTTTATGTTTTCTTAATTTTATATACTTTCCTTTAATTATTAAATAATTAATGAAATAATATTTCAGGTAGTGTGTTTGAGGCCACTCAGCGACGTGTTTGCGTTAGTACGAGACCTGGACCATCCTCAGAATTTTTCTATTGAATACTTGAATGGGCAAACTCGCACATACTTGGCTGGTGAAAGGTACATAAGTAAAAAAATGTGTTAATTTTTATGCTTCTTACACCTTAGTAAAATGCATTAAAATATAATAACTTCTGCTACTTCTACTTCTTCTACCTTAAGAAAAATGAGGCTTAAAATTACTAAGAATAATATATTAGTTACTAGTGGGCGCGCGCGGGTTCGCCCGCTTATTTGGACACTTAGGAGTGAATTCTAAAAAAACCACGAAACGCGTGTTCAATAAAATATTTTTAATAGTCTGAATAAATTTTGTTATAAAAATCGGTGGTGATTTAAAGATTTTTCCATTCAAAGTTTCAACCCCTTATTTGCACCCTTAGGGGTGAATTCAAAAAAACCATGAAACACGTGTTCAATGAAATGTTTTTAAGAGTCTGAATTTCAAATTTTATAAAAATCGGTGCCGATTTAAAAAAAAATCCATACAAACTTTCAACCCCTATTTTCATCCCTTTAGGGTTTAAATTTTTCAAAATCCTTTCTTAGTGGAAGTCCAGAATATGAAAATAAACGTCTGTCCAAATTTTACGTTTCTACCATCAACGGTTACGGCTCTGCGTGCGTCTTACCTCAGTCAGTCAGCACAAGTCCTTTTATATTATATAGATTATATAGATTACAATATAATACTTATTATATATTTAAGTAGAACATTTATGACTTATCTAATTTTTATAATCGTAGAAATTGTCAGGCAGTTTCTCTTTATGTTAATGAAAAAATATAATGAAAATTAAAAAAAATATATATCCACTATTACTATTTTATATTAAAAGCTAAAAAATCAGTTCAGTTGGTAAATTCAGAGCCAAGTATTTTACATGGGTTCAGATAGAACCCATCCTATCTTATAATGCTATAAATAGAATAGTGTGTAGCTGAAAAAAACAATGTTTTTTTTATGCAGTGCAAGTTCAAATACCACGACATAATAGTTTTTATACGTTTTTATTTTAAATATAAGTAATTTAATTGTTGTATCAGAGACGCGCTACTGGCGTCGCTGGTGGACGGCGTGCGCTCGGCGGGCCAGCGCGACGTGCACGTGCGCTCGGGCCGCACGCCGCGCGGGCGCCGCCTCGGCCCGCTGCACCATGCCGTCGACGAGGAGACCGAGTCTAATCATTTGAGGTATGTTCTTTTTTTTCTTTGTTATTATAAAAATCTACTTCACACCCAGCAGGGTAGGCAGAGGGAACCTAGTTAAGACACTCCGGTTCCCACTTTCCGCCGAATTCTAGACTCGACACCAGAGCGAAGAAATGGAAATATAAATTTTAATAAATATATCATCTCCTCGACTGGGGATCAAACACTCTACCAGCCGATTTTACAGTCACACTTTGTGCCCCTACGCCACGACTGGGCTCAATATATTATATTATTATTATTTATATAACACATGATGTCCGTACCTTTTGGCGTGGTGCAAAAAATCTTTAACTTAAGGATCCATCTTAAGTTAAGAAAGCACGCAAATATTACATTTGTTTTTTTGTATCTGCTTTTTTGTTGTTTTTTTTTTTCTGAAAAAAAAAAGAGAAATATTGCGAATGTTATATGAATGTTTAATAATTGTAATATTATACCAACTTTCAATAAAAAAAAACTCGAGTTTGTATTTATTATTTTAGATTATTTCAAAACCCCGTTGGAATGTCAAGAGCTGAAGTGATAGAGCGTTTCAATGCGAATGTCGGTTACAGCGGTCTCATATACTCTGTGAGCCAAGATGTGAGTTCTTTTTTTAATGTTTTATGCTAAAATACTGCTTTATTCTTGTACTCTTATTATTCTTTTGTTTATTTAGTAATATTATAAGATTTAAATAAGATTTAAATAAGATGAAAATACGATATGTAAAATAAATTAATGCCCTTATTAGCTATACTGGCTTAAAGAATTATTGTACTGATAACATGCTTGGCTGTTTCCTTATAATACTTTCGCACTTATAAAAATCGATAAAATTAAAGATTTTAATTTGCAAAAACAGCAAGAAAAATTGAATTATTTTACAACTTTTTTAAAACATTTAATTTCATATATTTTGTAACATATCGCTTTTGTACTCAATTTTGCTTTAATTTTGTTAAAAGAGCATGTTAATTATATGTTGTTGCGTTGTAGGCTCGTCCCCTGTTGTGGCTGTTTCTAACTTGGGATCTTGTAAGTCCCCATAATATTATTATCTGTCCCTTGCCTAATTGCAGAGTAAGAGGTGACTTTAGAATTTATTTCTTTTTGTTAAAAACATGTATGTTTTATTATTTTTTGTTTCTTTACATGATATTGTTTCATATCGTTATTAAGTTAGTTACTCTTAATTTAATTTATCAATACATTGTTCTAAATGATTATTATTTAAAATTGTAGTTTTAAATACAGTGACTTAAATATTCATATTAATATATACATTTTAGAAATTTTATTTTCAATACCGAAATATATGTTTAAATGTAAGAAAAAAAAATCTATCAAGACGAGGCTGGTATACTATCTTACTGTACACGCGGTGTTTATGGATTTGATGCGTACTGAGAAATATAGTTAATTATTTTCATTTCCCCGTTCTGATAAACAAAGCACGGCGTAGAGTTAAGTCACTAAGCACACAATGTCTCGAATTCCGGCGAAAAGAAGGAAATTGAGTGTTTTATAGACAGCTATTATGTGAAACAGTTTAAAGTATTTTTTTAATACTAGCTCTGTTAAAAAATACATAAAACATGAAAAGTTTTAACTAATTTGCCTAAGGTCAGCTCTACTTTTAGGTATATACATGTTTGCATTGGGATATAAAATGTATATTACACTTTCATAAAATCTTCTTTGTAATAACAGTAAAGGCCTTTATGGCTTCAGGATACTTTGAGCATTTATTATGCGTATTTGGAGATTTGCAAGATGTAATTAATCTAACTGTGGATATGGTTTTTATTTTAGTTTTGTTAAAATAATATGGTGTTTAATAATAATGTATATATGAAGCGTACATTTGCTTTAATGAGAAAATTTGCTTTTCGCTTTGTAAATAACGCCTACAGGGAAAATACTCGTTTTATCCTTTAGCTGTGCTAGTACTTAATTTATGAACATAATGCAATGATGTAATCTATGATTGATGAAACTGCGGAGACTTTCTGAAACTATATGTATATATACAATACATGTTTATGCAGCGCAGCGGCCCAGAGTCTGACTCTAAATGCGACGGCCGTGAGATCGATTCCCACTCGAGGGCATGAAATATTTTCATTTGATCGCTTTTTTGGTAACAAGACAAATCGCGGTGTTGAGTTCCGCCAAAATAAAACTCAGCTAAAGTATGAAATAAATAATAATATTATGAATATTCTCGTCCCTACAGCGCTTGTTCGCGGAGAACAAGGAGAAATTGATCACTGGCGCGTTGACCGCCATCATGACGAGTGCTCCGGCTGGCGCTAATTTGACCTTGCGAGAGTTGGAAGCCCAGTTCCACGCGTTAAGAAGGTTGTGTGCAAGTAAAGTCGGATTTGCAGCCTTTACAGCATTGCCTGGGTGAGTTTATGACATATATTTTCTAATAAATTTAATTCGTTGTTTTAAATGAGAAACTATTTAACCGGAATAATCGATGATATTTATTACTATACATTTTGGAAACAAGAGGTTTAGAACACTTTACAGTAGTCCGTGGTCATGCATGGTCGTAGACTAAGGTGGTATCCGTTTATCAGTTGACATGATTATTATATCAGACTACTGTCAACTATTTCTTAATTGCCCTGGATTTTTGAATGAGCTGGCTCTATCTCGCCCTCTAGTGTGGTAATTTCAGATTTAAAAATTTTAATGAATACCAATGGTAGAAAATTTCCAGCCGTCTTCTCTATTGTAATTAGGATGTATTTTAATAGCCTCAAGGATTAAGAATTCGTTCTTAATCCTTGAGGCTATTAAAATACATATATATTTCTTCGGAAAAATATCTGTTTTCCTCAGCAAGGATGTGTAGGGTTTATCAAACCTAATGTAGTGGTGGGATTTGTCTACTGTATGCTGATCTGCTCATAACTGACTTCGATATATGCCCATTTAAAATGTGTAATGTAATATAATTAAAATGTGAAAATAAAAGATCTTATTAATTAGTTTGCCTTTTGATGAACAGATGGTCTAATAAAAGCGAACATTTTTCGCACATGTTTCGAGATACTTGTTGAGACGTGAAACTCAAAGTTGCGCTTTTTGTATCAGAGTGGGAAATTGAAAATAAACCATTGATCTCCGGATAAGGACCGAACTAACAGCAACGGTTGTCGCATTTACAGTCAGGCGCTGTCTTTGCGCCACGGGTTCACTAAAAGTATATTTATGAATCAGGTTCCGTGAGTGGATGGGCAGTGCGGTGGTGGGCGCGCTGCGGCGCGAGTGCGCGGCGTGCAGCCACGCGGCGCTGGACGCGCTGTGCGCGCTGCTGCAGCCCATGCACGCGGAGCCGGATCTGCGCCAGGAGCAGCTGAACAAAGCCAGCATGCTGGCGTCGGCCGCCTTCCTGGATGGCTTGCTGGCCATGTGGGCCGACCATGTTGTGAGTATATTTAGTACTAGCGAGCAAAATTATGCAAAATCTTTACACAAATTGTAGCCTACTTGTTATTCTGATTTATTATATTAGCCTATTGTAGAAGTTTCATCTAAATCCGTATTATGATGAATATATTCTACATTTTCAGTAATGGCCCATTAAAGTACGGTGCGGTGCTTGAGCAACTGAGTATTTTAATACTAGGTCCGCTTTGTCTGCGCAAGACAGAAGCAGGTGTATATGGAGAAAGCGTGGATCTGATATTTTTGCTTTTTATTATTATTATTTTGTTTCTCGTTTAGAATTCACGGGTTCAAAAGAACCCG
>JAATLQ010038223.1:42246-84631 GCA_013421005.1 Heliconius erato x Heliconius himera
GTCCGTTAGTCTCACTCAATAGCCCAGTAGCAGTCCATCCCAATTCCATTCCATAGTCCTAGTTTAGATTTCCACATTTTCCATAGTTCCTACGCATTAACCGGCGACCATCTCTGGGCAATTACCTGTGGTTACCCAGAGATGGATCCCGGCTATTGCGTCACAGTAAAACATTTTTATATTCTCTAAGGGGCCTCTACGTGTTGGACCTGTGTCCCCACGCAAGCCTTCCAAAGGACCGGGTTCTTTTGAACCCGTGAATTCTAAACGAGAAACAAAATAATAATAATAAAAAGCAAAAATATCAGATCCACGCTTTCTCCATATACACCTGCTTCTGTCTTGCGCAGACAAAGCGGACCTAGTATTAAAATACTCAGTTGCTCAAGCACCGCACCGTACTTTAATGGGCCATTACTGAAAATGTAGAATATATTCATCATAATACGGATTTAGATGAAACTTCTACAATAGGCTAATATAATAAATCAGAATAACAAGTAGGCTACAATTTGTGTAAAGATTTTGCATAATTTTGCT
Organism: Heliconius erato x Heliconius himera; assembly: GCA_013421005.1. NCBI lineage: Eukaryota > Metazoa > Arthropoda > Insecta > Lepidoptera > Nymphalidae > Heliconius > Heliconius erato x Heliconius himera. The sequence continues at coordinate 42,787 of JAATLQ010038223.1, forward strand.
CGCTAGTACTAAATATACTCACAACATGGTCGGCCCACATGGCCAGCAAGCCATCCAGGAAGGCGGCCGACGCCAGCATGCTGGCTTTGTTCAGCTGCTCCTGGCGCAGATCCGGCTCCGCGTGCATGGGCTGCAGCAGCGCGCACAGCGCGTCCAGCGCCGCGTGGCTGCACGCCGCGCACTCGCGCCGCAGCGCGCCCACCACCGCACTGCCCATCCACTCACGGAACCTGATTCATAAATATACTTTTAGTGAACCCGTGGCGCAAAGACAGCGCCTGACTGTAAATGCGACAACCGTTGCTGTTAGTTCGGTCCTTATCCGGAGATCAATGGTTTATTTTCAATTTCCCACTCTGATACAAAAAGCGCAACTTTGAGTTTCACGTCTCAACAAGTATCTCGAAACATGTGCGAAAAATGTTCGCTTTTATTAGACCATCTGTTCATCAAAAGGCAAACTAATTAATAAGATCTTTTATTTTCACATTTTAATTATATTACATTACACATTTTAAATGGGCATATATCGAAGTCAGTTATGAGCAGATCAGCATACAGTAGACAAATCCCACCACTACATTAGGTTTGATAAACCCTACACATCCTTGCTGAGGAAAACAGATATTTTTCCGAAGAAATATATATGTATTTTAATAGCCTCAAGGATTAAGAACGAATTCTTAATCCTTGAGGCTATTAAAATACATCCTAATTACAATAGAGAAGACGGCTGGAAATTTTCTACCATTGGTATTCATTAAAATTTTTAAATCTGAAATTACCACACTAGAGGGCGAGATAGAGCCAGCTCATTCAAAAATCCAGGGCAATTAAGAAATAGTTGACAGTAGTCTGATATAATAATCATGTCAACTGATAAACGGATACCACCTTAGTCTACGACCATGCATGACCACGGACTACTGTAAAGTGTTCTAAACCTCTTGTTTCCAAAATGTATAGTAATAAATATCATCGATTATTCCGGTTAAATAGTTTCTCATTTAAAACAACGAATTAAATTTATTAGAAAATATATGTCATAAACTCACCCAGGCAATGCTGTAAAGGCTGCAAATCCGACTTTACTTGCACACAACCTTCTTAACGCGTGGAACTGGGCTTCCAACTCTCGCAAGGTCAAATTAGCGCCAGCCGGAGCACTCGTCATGATGGCGGTCAACGCGCCAGTGATCAATTTCTCCTTGTTCTCCGCGAACAAGCGCTGTAGGGACGAGAATATTCATAATATTATTATTTATTTCATACTTTAGCTGAGTTTTATTTTGGCGGAACTCAACACCGCGATTTGTCTTGTTACCAAAAAAGCGATCAAATGAAAATATTTCATGCCCTCGAGTGGGAATCGATCTCACGGCCGTCGCATTTAGAGTCAGACTCTGGGCCGCTGCGCTGCATAAACATGTATTGTATATATACATATAGTTTCAGAAAGTCTCCGCAGTTTCATCAATCATAGATTACATCATTGCATTATGTTCATAAATTAAGTACTAGCACAGCTAAAGGATAAAACGAGTATTTTCCCTGTAGGCGTTATTTACAAAGCGAAAAGCAAATTTTCTCATTAAAGCAAATGTACGCTTCATATATACATTATTATTAAACACCATATTATTTTAACAAAACTAAAATAAAAACCATATCCACAGTTAGATTAATTACATCTTGCAAATCTCCAAATACGCATAATAAATGCTCAAAGTATCCTGAAGCCATAAAGGCCTTTACTGTTATTACAAAGAAGATTTTATGAAAGTGTAATATACATTTTATATCCCAATGCAAACATGTATATACCTAAAAGTAGAGCTGACCTTAGGCAAATTAGTTAAAACTTTTCATGTTTTATGTATTTTTTAACAGAGCTAGTATTAAAAAAATACTTTAAACTGTTTCACATAATAGCTGTCTATAAAACACTCAATTTCCTTCTTTTCGCCGGAATTCGAGACATTGTGTGCTTAGTGACTTAACTCTACGCCGTGCTTTGTTTATCAGAACGGGGAAATGAAAATAATTAACTATATTTCTCAGTACGCATCAAATCCATAAACACCGCGTGTACAGTAAGATAGTATACCAGCCTCGTCTTGATAGATTTTTTTTTCTTACATTTAAACATATATTTCGGTATTGAAAATAAAATTTCTAAAATGTATATATTAATATGAATATTTAAGTCACTGTATTTAAAACTACAATTTTAAATAATAATCATTTAGAACAATGTATTGATAAATTAAATTAAGAGTAACTAACTTAATAACGATATGAAACAATATCATGTAAAGAAACAAAAAATAATAAAACATACATGTTTTTAACAAAAAGAAATAAATTCTAAAGTCACCTCTTACTCTGCAATTAGGCAAGGGACAGATAATAATATTATGGGGACTTACAAGATCCCAAGTTAGAAACAGCCACAACAGGGGACGAGCCTACAACGCAACAACATATAATTAACATGCTCTTTTAACAAAATTAAAGCAAAATTGAGTACAAAAGCGATATGTTACAAAATATATGAAATTAAATGTTTTAAAAAAGTTGTAAAATAATTCAATTTTTCTTGCTGTTTTTGCAAATTAAAATCTTTAATTTTATCGATTTTTATAAGTGCGAAAGTATTATAAGGAAACAGCCAAGCATGTTATCAGTACAATAATTCTTTAAGCCAGTATAGCTAATAAGGGCATTAATTTATTTTACATATCGTATTTTCATCTTATTTAAATCTTATTTAAATCTTATAATATTACTAAATAAACAAAAGAATAATAAGAGTACAAGAATAAAGCAGTATTTTAGCATAAAACATTAAAAAAAGAACTCACATCTTGGCTCACAGAGTATATGAGACCGCTGTAACCGACATTCGCATTGAAACGCTCTATCACTTCAGCTCTTGACATTCCAACGGGGTTTTGAAATAATCTAAAATAATAAATACAAACTCGAGTTTTTTTTTATTGAAAGTTGGTATAATATTACAATTATTAAACATTCATATAACATTCGCAATATTTCTCTTTTTTTTTTCAGAAAAAAAAAAACAACAAAAAAGCAGATACAAAAAAACAAATGTAATATTTGCGTGCTTTCTTAACTTAAGATGGATCCTTAAGTTAAAGATTTTTTGCACCACGCCAAAAGGTACGGACATCATGTGTTATATAAATAATAATAATATAATATATTGAGCCCAGTCGTGGCGTAGGGGCACAAAGTGTGACTGTAAAATCGGCTGGTAGAGTGTTTGATCCCCAGTCGAGGAGATGATATATTTATTAAAATTTATATTTCCATTTCTTCGCTCTGGTGTCGAGTCTAGAATTCGGCGGAAAGTGGGAACCGGAGTGTCTTAACTAGGTTCCCTCTGCCTACCCTGCTGGGTGTGAAGTAGATTTTTATAATAACAAAGAAAAAAAAGAACATACCTCAAATGATTAGACTCGGTCTCCTCGTCGACGGCATGGTGCAGCGGGCCGAGGCGGCGCCCGCGCGGCGTGCGGCCCGAGCGCACGTGCACGTCGCGCTGGCCCGCCGAGCGCACGCCGTCCACCAGCGACGCCAGTAGCGCGTCTCTGATACAACAATTAAATTACTTATATTTAAAATAAAAACGTATAAAAACTATTATGTCGTGGTATTTGAACTTGCACTGCATAAAAAAAACATTGTTTTTTTCAGCTACACACTATTCTATTTATAGCATTATAAGATAGGATGGGTTCTATCTGAACCCATGTAAAATACTTGGCTCTGAATTTACCAACTGAACTGATTTTTTAGCTTTTAATATAAAATAGTAATAGTGGATATATATTTTTTTTAATTTTCATTATATTTTTTCATTAACATAAAGAGAAACTGCCTGACAATTTCTACGATTATAAAAATTAGATAAGTCATAAATGTTCTACTTAAATATATAATAAGTATTATATTGTAATCTATATAATCTATATAATATAAAAGGACTTGTGCTGACTGACTGAGGTAAGACGCACGCAGAGCCGTAACCGTTGATGGTAGAAACGTAAAATTTGGACAGACGTTTATTTTCATATTCTGGACTTCCACTAAGAAAGGATTTTGAAAAATTTAAACCCTAAAGGGATGAAAATAGGGGTTGAAAGTTTGTATGGATTTTTTTTTAAATCGGCACCGATTTTTATAAAATTTGAAATTCAGACTCTTAAAAACATTTCATTGAACACGTGTTTCATGGTTTTTTTGAATTCACCCCTAAGGGTGCAAATAAGGGGTTGAAACTTTGAATGGAAAAATCTTTAAATCACCACCGATTTTTATAACAAAATTTATTCAGACTATTAAAAATATTTTATTGAACACGCGTTTCGTGGTTTTTTTAGAATTCACTCCTAAGTGTCCAAATAAGCGGGCGAACCCGCGCGCGCCCACTAGTAACTAATATATTATTCTTAGTAATTTTAAGCCTCATTTTTCTTAAGGTAGAAGAAGTAGAAGTAGCAGAAGTTATTATATTTTAATGCATTTTACTAAGGTGTAAGAAGCATAAAAATTAACACATTTTTTTACTTATGTACCTTTCACCAGCCAAGTATGTGCGAGTTTGCCCATTCAAGTATTCAATAGAAAAATTCTGAGGATGGTCCAGGTCTCGTACTAACGCAAACACGTCGCTGAGTGGCCTCAAACACACTACCTGAAATATTATTTCATTAATTATTTAATAATTAAAGGAAAGTATATAAAATTAAGAAAACATAAAATCTTTTATAAAAATAACATATCCAAATAAAATTTAATCTTGTTTAAAAAGCTGATATAGTTAAATCTTAACTATATATAGCTAAATATAGTTACTTCTATTGTGAGTATAAAATTAATGCATAAATTGTATTTTGATATTCTATACCACAATTATTTTTTGCGTGCTGAGTGGCGGAACTCAACGCCGCGCTTTGCCTTTTCTCCACTATTGTCATATTGTTGCACTGTCATTATTACATAATTATTAAAAAATAATATTATCGTTTGTCATGTATATGTGAAGAGATTATGGATAATAATTTATAGCACTTTTATCTTCTATAAAACGACGAAAAATTGTAATTGCTATAGTATAACACATTTTTTTTATTATCAATACAAAGCCCACATTCTACACAACGCTGATTCACATTATCATATTAGAATAGTTAAATATAATTTAAACAATGCATAGCAGGGACATAATAAAATTTTTAAATTTATAAATAATATATATTAATTCAAACTTCATACAGAATATGTTTGTGGATCTCTTTCCAGGATACATGTGTCAGACAGACAGAGCGTCCTCCGCATCGGCTCCATGTGACGCGCTGGGTTCACTTTGTGTACTAAGAACTCGCTTAGGGAAGTTTGGTGTTGATCACCACTGTCAAAAACAAAAATTAATTAAAAAATATAATGAAATAGTTCAATGTAGTTTTACTGTTTGTTTCGTTTTACTTTTATATTGAAACTTTGGTTAGGCAAAGGCACCCTGGAGATGACACGGTCCATTCCCCACTTATTGTCCAATTTTCAGGATCTTGCTTGTTGAATGACGGAACTTTTCACTAATACTATAGCAAGGAAACGAAAATAATACATTCTCTTAAGTAGGAATCGAACCCAAAGCCCTCTCGATGACGGTCAGACCATATGCCATTACACAATGTCCCAAATATATGATATAATGATAATAAATATATCTATACTAATATAATAAAGCAGAAGAGTTCATTTGTTTTGGTTGTTTGTTAATGTTATGGTCCAAATAAAAACCGGTGATAATCACCTTAAAATTTTCAATATTTTTTTTCACCAAATGCCTCATTGTGACTTATTTATAAGAGATAGATACACGGTATCGTGGACATTTTTTAGAACTAACGAAATAGAACATTTCTTCCATACAATATACTGATATATACAATAATACATTATCTAAAAAGATCTTTTATATTTTACATTGCTGTTATCAAACAAATTATAAACAGTGTATAAATGTTTACAATAATATCATTGTGCGTAATCAAACTGGAAAAAATAGATCACATAAAATGACAAAGGTCATATTAATAATTTTGTTAAAAATAGAGCAACATATTCTAAGTACTCACAATTTGTGAGTTTTAATTTGTTTTATGGATTTTAAATTGTAATTTATCTACAACTTTATTATTTTTTTAAACTTCACATTGTATCTACTAGCACTGGTAATGAATGAAAATATCAGATATTTCATTTCCTCAAGTGGGAATCAAACCCACAACCTATCATTATTGCAGTAGTGTGCTTGTGCCCCCACACCACAAAATATGTGTTTTGTTTACTTGAATAAATGTAAAAATAATTAAAAAATTCAATGCATTTTTTTAATTTCACCTGCTTTATATAATAGGCAGAGAGAAGTTGAGAATGGAGAATCAAAACTTTCTTTTCTTTCCCATGCGATGTTTATGATTTAACGCAAAAAAGCTTAAAGTGCTTTTGAAAAAATAAAAAGTCATTCCCCCTGAGTGGGGATTGAACCTACAGACTATCATGTTTACTGTTCGACACTGTCACATTGCACCACAATCTATCCATATAATAATCTACTGTTTACTACAATGATTATAAACATATCATAATACATTAATATTGATAAGAGACGAAAATGAAACCACCACTTAGTCACTACCAAACATATCTTATCATAATAATAAAATACAATAAATTTTATGCATAAAGTGTGTAAAAAGTTATTGATAAACATTCACTGTGTCGTAAATTCATCAATATTTTCTAAATATGTTTTATTACCTGTACTTGCCGAATCTTTGGTTGTGATAGTCATCTAAAGTGATTGTAGCGGAAAGCACTTTAATACTAATGCTCATCGTCAAGCTTGCCATTTCAAGCATTTTATTAATAATAATCTGATGATCCATTGCATTTGAAAATAGATGAAGTCTGCTATAACCACCAACAGCTAATACAAAACCTCCTGGTATATCTCTCACTGGAAGAATGCCTTGTATATCACAATATGGATAGCTTGCTAGTAGAGTGTGTGTAGATGGATCAAGTTGCTCAAGAGAACATGGTCCAACTTCTAAAACTATGGGTAGCCTTGTACCACTCCAATGGTGTTTATAGGCCTGGTATCTCTGTAATTAATATTGTTTATTATGAAATATTAGCCACTGTCATGCAGCAACTCAGCATATGACAGCAATGCAATGGTTGTGAGTTCAATCTCACTCACTCAGTCGATTTTCATTTTGTCACTCTGGTAACAACGCAAGCAGCAGTTTTACTTTACAACACTACAGTGTCGTGGAAATCAGGAATTAAGTGTGTTAGCCAAAAGAAAATATTAAAATTAAAAGGTAACTTACAAAAATATCTTTAGGCTTCTCAGCAAACAAGTGCCTGTATTTAAAAGCCTCTGTTAAAATAAGACACTTATGCTCAGATGAAAATTTCATTGAATCTATTTTTTTATCTTTCTTCATAACAAGAGTAAAGTCATGGTTGGTTGTAGAGTTGGAATGTTTTGCCGAAGCAACAGTAACTACATCAGAATATAACCATTTGTTTGTCACTTCTAAACGATCAGGATTGTATGTAGTAATACCATGAGTTCCTATAGAGAATACTCTCTTGTATTTGCCTTTCCAGGAATGTTTTGTGACCAGGAAAGTAGCCACATCTTGATTATCTTTGAGGGGAATCATCTTAACATTGCCTACAATAACAAAAGAAATTTATAGTATAAAATATTTTATATAATTAAAAAAATATTAATGAATTGTACTATAAAAGTAAAATATTACTGTTTTGTTCTTTTCATAATATAAGGGTACCCTTACAAATGACTTTCAATAACTACTAACAAAGCTGGTGATCTGATAGGACTCGTTTTATTTATTTTTTTCAAGAATGAAATTTGAGATCAAATTAAGTACTTATACTAAATATATTATGTATTTCGCCAATAAGTATCCTCCCCTTTGTAAATACGAAGAAGACGGATATTGGAGACGTGTAAACAATATGTTAAACAAAATTATTGAACTATTAGATATAACTTTAAAAGTTTCTGTATTACTTACAATTTTTAAATGAATCAATAAAATAAATTAATTCACCTAGAATCTAGTAAGATTAACATAGTATACAAAACATTCAGCAAAATATGAAAAAGATAGGTCAAAACTAGCCGACCAATCGCCAAATTGACATCTGTATCTACTATTGCCAGACTAAATATAATTAAAAAATTGCCAAAAAAATATTTTTATTAAAGAGTTCTATGTAAAAAAAGCCAGTCTCAATTTTATTCTTGCAAATGTGATGTATAGTCAATTCATTTAGTATTAAACTTTTTAAGAAGCACACAGCAGGGTAGGCAGAGGGAACCTAGTGTTAAGATACTCCGTTGCCCACTTTCCGCCGAATTCTGGAGGCATAGCGTGCTGAGTGGCGGAACTCAACGCCGCGCTTTGCCTCGACACCAGAGCGAAGAAATGAAAATATAAATGTAAATAAATATTTCACTTCCTCGAGTCGGGTTCAAACCCATAACCAGTTGATTTTACAGTTACACTTTGTGCCTCTGCGGCACGACCGGCCTCCGGCCAGAAGTTGAATTGGTAGAACGAAATTTAGGCGATAAGTGGTGGATACTTAAGAGGCCAGTCTAGGATTGTCCGATGTTAGAAAAACATCGATGTCAACATCGGAGCTAAAGCATCGATGTTCCATAAAAATCGAAAGAAAAACATCGATATTAGGCAACATCGATGTCAGGAAATCTTGGGCTCGTAGATCTAAGTGGTTATTATGGTTTGAATATCAAAACGATATCCCCAAGCATTCTTGGCATAAATGCTCTTAACAGACAGACCGACAGAAGTGATTTTGTAAAGATTTCTTTTTTTCTTAAAAGATACGGAACCCTAACTGCTACAACTTCAAACGACATTTTAATTAAAACAAAAATCTAAAAGTTAATGAATATTTAAAATATTAGGGCGTAAAAACACATTATATGACCCAATACTTTTTCTCAATCGACTGTAAAAATAATAATTTTGAAAACATATGTACGCAATTAAATATCGATTGTGTGTCCCTGCTGACATTGATGTTATGATGTTTTATTAAATGCTAAATTAAACTTTGATATTTTAACTGCAGAAATCGATGTTCATCGAAAATCGATGATCATTGGGCATCCCTAGGCCAGTCGTTGTGTAGGGACACGAGCGTGTAGTATGTACTATAAACGCGACAGGGTTGTGGGATTCCCACTCAAGGAAATCAAATATTTGATATTTCTATTTCTTCGCACTGGTGTCAAAGTATGAAAGTAAAGCACAACACTGAGTTCCGTCACTCACCACGCAATTCCTCCAGAATTCTGCGTAAAATAGTGGACAGGAAGTTTTAACATTTGGTCCCATCTACTTATCCCGTTATGCTGTAATTACTTAATTTAATTTTATTAGTTAATACACATTTATTTTATAAAATTATCTAATTAGGTACTTAGGAATAATGATATTTAACATATTGTAATTTTTGGTACGTGACCTATGTACTATACAGGATGGAAGTGTCAGCACCACATTAAATGAAACCACAGTTTTAACTACTCCATAAAAGCCTAATATAATTCAGAAAAAAATAAATTCCCAAAAATGAAAAAGTTTTTTTTTTCAAACAAAATAAATAATAAAATTGTCATTTTAAAACAAAACGCTATTTGTAAGGATGACGCACGCACACATAAACCTATCAAAGGAACACCGCCGCACACGCCTCATTTCGAAATCGAGTCGTATGTATTGGCGATAAAGTTCAAAGTTGTTTAACCTTTAGTAGTATTTTTGTAGTAGTAAGTGTTTATGTTATTGGGATCTATACGTAATTGCGTCACACGAAATACAGGTATGGATAAAAATCGTGAAATGAAAAAAAATCCTACGTCCAAATTGTTGAGGCATCCTGATTAATTTCTTTAGGTATAGGTTTGAAATATTTTACTCTATATGCTGTTTCCGTAAATGGAGCGCTGCCTCTTCCACCCTGTATATTATGTAAGGAATAAAAAGCTTTAAATTACCTGTTACAAATTAGTCAAGATTAATATATGTATAAGAGATAAAAAATCTTCTCCCGTATAGCACTGTATCGGTACGTACTACCTAATATACGTACCGGTACGGTACGGTAGAGGAGTTTTTTTATCTTGAAATCAATTTACATCACTATTTTGGTATACGAATGACAGAATATTATTAGCAAGTGCCAAAACTTTTTATTGCTTATAGTTTATAGTGATGTTTGAGTAGACGATTAGATGACGAAGGCCAACGAAACAGTCATAGCTGTCACTGTCAGATCCCAGATGTGAATCTGCCAAAAGGCTAGAAACTTTCGAATTTCGTCATATTGCGGTGGTATCAATACTTTTTTAATAAAAGTATTTTATAGACTTTTTAACTTAAAACAACAATGGTTTTAGATTTAGATTTATTTCGCGCCGACAAAGACGGCAATCCAGATAAAATTCGTGAAAATCAACGTAAACGGTTTAAAGATGTAGCACTAGTGGATACTGTTGTGGAACAGGATACCTTATGGAGAAAATTACGACACGATGCCGATAATTTAAATAAACTTAAAAATGTATGCAGCAAAGAGATTGGACAGAAGATGAAAAATAAAGAACCAGTTGGTCCAGAAGATGAAGCAGTTCCTGAAGACGTGTCTAATAACCTAATCGATCTTACTGGCGAACAACTTCGGCCTTTAACAGTCAACCAAATTAAAAAGGTTAATTTATCACATATATCATATTTATACACAACATTAACATAACACTTAAAACACACTTTCATTTCTCTACCCATATGGTATGATGCAATTCCATCGCACAAATTATAAAATAAGTAATGTATATTAAAATTAAACAAATATTTAAATAATAATAAAAATATTTGATGATTAGGTGCGAGTACTCATAGATGAAGCAATTGCAAAAAATGAACAAGCTTTATTAGCAGCAGAAAAAGCACGTTCAGTAGCACTCAGAGAAGTTGGTAACCACTTACATGAGTCAGTACCTGTAGATGATGATGAAGATCACAATGCTGTTGAAAGAACTTTTGGTGACTGTTCTGTCAGGCAAAAGTATTCTCATGTGGACCTTATTTGTATGATAGATGGTAAGGGTTTATAATGGAAATGTATAAATTTATAGAATTATAAGAAATTTGTTATACAAAAAATATATTATTTTAGTGGCTGTTTGTATAGTTTGGTCTATTATTGATAATTACATTAGCAGAATATTGTAAATTGAAAAGTTCAAGCTTAAATTGAACAAAATACTTCTTTATCTTCTAGGTATGGATGGTGAAAGGGGAGCTGCAGTATCTGGTGGGCGAGGCTACTATCTTAAGGGTCCTGCAGTTTTCCTTGAACAAGCCTTGGTTCAACTTTCTCTTAGAATTCTTTTGCAAAAAGGATACACACCGCTTTACACACCATTCTTCATGAGAAAAGAGGTAAATATTAATTTTATTAATAGTAAATAAAATAAATATCAAAATTTTATATAAAAAAAAAATTGTGGCAGAATAAGTTGCAAAGGCATATATATGTCTCAATGTGTGTTTAAGTTTGTTTCAAAAATTACATTTAAAAAATTTATCAAACTGCTAAAGTATATTAATTGAATACAGGGGTTTTATATTTAATATATAAAATGCCTGTTCTTTACATTGTTTGGGTGCTCCATGATCTTATGTTCACAGTATCATCTTACAATTTTTTTTACTATATAAATAGATTTGAAAAATACACTTCTAGGCATCATTAAATATATTGCACTATTTATTTTTTTAGATGTGTTATTGCTACTGGCAATAATTGGATAATATTTAGAACAATATTTTTTTCTTAAAACTAAAGTATGATTTATTTTGATGCAGGTGATGCAAGAAGTAGCCCAATTGGCCCAGTTTGATGAGGAATTATACAAGGTTGTAGGAAAGGGTTCTGAAAATAAAGGAGATGTAGCTGTAGAAGAAAAATATCTTATTGCCACATCTGAACAACCTATCGCTGCATACCATAGGGATGAATGGCTTCCAGAAGCATCTTTACCAATAAAGTAAGCCAATATATTGACTTTTTTCTATTTTTCAATTAGTAGTAGTTATTAATGATTATTAAAATAAATGACATGTTATTCTACAAATAAGTAAAAAAAAAATCAGCTTCACACTGTACCCATACACATCAGGGTAGTCAGAGGGAACCTTGTCTTAAGACACTCCATTCCCCACTTTCTGCCGAATTCAGTAGGCATTGCGTGTTGAGAGGGCGGAACTCCACGCCGCGCTTGACCACTACACAAGAGAAGAAATGGAAATATAAATGTACTGAAATTGCTTAAATTATTGTTATTGTTAAGTATAAAAGCATGTGGAGTATTAAAATACTGTTTTCATATTAATAATTTATATTTTAGATATGCTGGCTTGTCTACATGCTTTAGACAAGAAGTAGGATCACATGGACGTGATACACGCGGTATTTTCAGGGTGCATCAATTTGAAAAGGTATATTATTAATAAATACTTTGATTTTCACGATTATTATACATTTTAAATGAAACTGTTTTAACAGGATTTATTGCGTATATTTGATATTAAAAATTTTTGGAAACCTGAAATTTCGATATTTTGCAGTAGTCCATGGTCACGGGTAGACTACTCGTGATCTGGTTAAAATAGTTTCATTTGAAAAGCTATATTATTATCTTTATAAAGTACATAATAAAAAATATAAATATATTTTCAGTATTAAGAAATAAATTACAGAAATTAATCTTTATACCATTCTTGATATAGGTAGAACAATTCGTCCTTACATCACCACATGATAATAAATCTTGGGAAATGCTGGATGAAATGATTAACAATGCTGAGGAATTCTATAAGATATTGGGTATTCCATATCGTGTAGTGAATATTGTATCAGGAGCTCTCAACCACGCGGCTGCAAAGAAACTGGATCTTGAAGCATGGTTCCCAGGATCTGGGGCTTTTCGCGAGCTGGTGTCTTGCAGCAATTGCTTAGAATATCAAGCCAGGCGTTTGTTGGTCAGGTACAATATATATTCTTTATAGAACGACTCTGATTTAAAAAAATATGATTTGGGTATTTGTCACTACTTACTACATACCTACCTACCTACCTATTACATTTACAAAAATATTTGTGTAAAAAATAAAATTAAATTAAATAAACAATCTGTTTTAGATATGGCCAAACAAAAAAAATGAATGCAGCTACAGAGTATGTGCATATGCTTAACGCGACCATGTGCGCTACTACGAGAGTGATTTGCGCCATACTGGAAGTACATCAAAGCGAACGCGGTATTGAGGTACAAAATTTGAATTTATCAGATATTTCTTGGCATTTATTTCCTGCAAATATTTTCTTACTTATCATTTCTAAAGGATGATGTTACGTTACATGAACACAATTGTGCATCAAATATTTAAAGCAATTTGTAAAAATAAAAAAAATACATTACCTAACATCTTCTACTATTATTGTTTCATCTTTGAAACCGTCGTGCAACAAAGGCACAATGTGTGACTGTAAACGCGATGGTTGTGGGTTCGACTCTAACTTGTTTTTCAATGCAATTCCTTGCTCTGGTAGGAGACAAAAGTAGTGTTGATTTCAGCTACTGAAACGCAATGTCTCGAAAAATAAAATTACTTATAATAGTGTTACCTTTTTAATACTTTACAGGTGCCTGAAGCTTTGAAGGTCTGGATGCCAGAACAATATCAGGAGTTCATACCATTTGTGAAGCCAGCCCCAATAGACATAGAGGCGGCAGCCGCTGCCAATAAAAAGGGCAAAAAAGAGAAGAAATAAGCAAATCTTGAAATCAACATCCTGCATTTATTTATATTTATGCTAAGCTAAGATTCGATGGCTGATAAGCATTTGTTTTTTCAATAAACATTTTTGCTTATTATCTTGTTTTATTTATATTTTTATAGTCGATGATCATTTTTAAGTACTTAAATGATGTAAATATCATCTGAATTGATGCCAGTCATGGCCCAGGGGCACAAAGTGTGACTGTAAAATCAACTGGTTGTGAGTTCGATCCCCACTCAAGGAGATTATATATTTACTTTAATTTATATTTCTATTTCTTCGCCACTCAACACACAATACCTCCAGAATTCGGTAAAATGTGGGAAACACAGTGTCTTAACACTAGATTCCCTCTGCCTACCCTGCTGTGTGCGGGATACAGCATGAAGCTGACAAGAATATCATATGCAAACAATTACATCCCTCTTAGTATTTGTTATTGTTAATGATATACCTATGCTCATTCTCTATGGACTCTCAAATATATGTAAATAAAATCACTGTTTAAATTATTCAATAAAACAAACAAATCGTGTTTTATAGTTTATTGTGACAATCAAATCAGATTTCAATTCAATATCAACCATACATACAAAAATTTCTTCACTTTTAATATATGCAAAAGAAAACATAATATAAAACAATACTATTACCTAATAAAATCACAACTTTAAAGTCACATTTTTATTTTAACATGTTATAAATACATTTATTATAAAGATTATGTGTGTAATATTTTACATCAGTTATGATTGAATCAATTTTTTGTTTGTTTAGTTGTAAGCTTAATTTTCAATTTTAATAACCATCAATTCATTTCTAGAATGTGTTTTGTAGGTGGCACTGTTAGAATAATATTGCATTGGTTAGGCAAGGAAATGAGCTTTAAAGGTACACTTTGGTCACAATCTGAATCTGTGAAATGCCGATTAGCTTCTCAATTATTTATGGTTTACAGCCATAATTTCCTCAATTACAATACAGGGATCATATTTTTTGTATAATAACTACTAAAATTATTATTCTAGTATACTTTATGATAAAAATTTATGAGTAATTTTACATCAGATGAAGTACTGTGATACCTACATATTTATCATGTAAAGCTACCCATTTGTCAATAACTTCTACAAGGATTTGACCAGCAGCTCCACTACATGATGTTAAGAAAACACGATATTACTATATCTATAATTACTAATATATCAACTTCATGCAAAAAATATTGAATATTTATACAAAATAACATCATTTTTCATTTAAAAAAGCTTTTGAGTACATGATATAAAACACTATGAAGTTACAACCTAAAGCTACATGATTACATTATTTATTGTTATTAATTTTATTGACTTTTAGCATAAATGGCATAATTTGGAGATACTAATGCTTAAAACTTTTTAATATTCTTTTTTTTAATCACAAAGTCCTTTAGATATATAATAGTTTGTTTATGGCCATCATGCAACACTTATGCAAGACATTTTATGATAAAAAAAATGTGAATACAACTGGCATTTTCTAATTCAAATCATACATTTATGTACATAAATATATTTATGTTATCATAAAAATTATTACCTCTATCTGACTCACAAAGTCTCAATGTACATCACAGATAATGATTTAAGATATTCAGTTCAGTTCTTCGTTTATGGTGTTCTGAGTGTGCCCATGAGCACTATTCACTTTGCCAATATCACATTGTATGGGGAGATTTATCATGTTTTATAGTATTTAATATTTTTAAAGTCACATTAGCTTGTTCAATCATACTTGATTGTATAAATTAATAATGCATTTTGTTGAGGCTGAAGTCTTATGAAAATACAGTTTAACATTCTATTGAATGTAAGTTAAAAGTCAATAAATAAATAATAATAACAATTTAGAATATATACCCTCCTCTATCACTTTATATACTCAAAATGTAAAAGGTAATAACTAATACATATTTGCATCAATGCATATTTAATCTATGAACCTTTGATAAGATTTATAATTTATAAACATTTTATATAATACTATCAATACAAAATGAGTGTATTCAAGTATATATTATATTTCCAGTATATATATAATATTTTTGCTGTTGTTATCACTAACAAGCAAGCTGAGCCTTTTGTCTACATTTATGCATTAAAGCTCTATAAGTAAACTGACGACGGGCAAGAATACGCATTTGTTTTAGAAAAGTATCTAAATCTATAACTTCTTTACGTAAAGCCTCACCCATATAGTAAATTGCATCTTCTAAAGTTGCTTCAAGAGCAAAAGCATTTAATAGTTGAGAATACAATGGAGCAGTAGTGACAACTGCTTCATCTACATCTACACTTTCTTGCTCACTCAAATGTTCTAGAGCAGCTTGTAACTCTTTCTCTTTTTCTTGTAGGGTTGCTACATTTTTATCCAGTTCTGCTCTTTCTCTTTGTAATCGTTTTAATATATCTTCTAGCCTAGTTTTGCCTTCTCTTAGCTCTTGCTGGGTTCTACGTAATGTTTCAAGTTCAGCCTGAGACTGCTGAGATTGTTCTTTAAGCCTTCTCCTTAACTTATCTTCAACTGCAGATAACAAAGAAGCTTTAATATGTTCTTCAGTTATAGTCCCACCAGCTATATCTGTTCCAGGATAGCCACCACTATTTGCAGGTGGATACGGGGTTGCATTGGGTGGAGAAAATGGTGCACCATTAGAAGTAGCAGAACCTGGATAGGGTGTACCAAAACTTGGATATGGTAAATTTGATGTTGTTGGATATGAAGTAAAATTTGGGAATCCTGTCTGAGAGGAGCTAACTTGTGGGTATGGATATCCTGATGGTTGAGGCATAAAAGGACTAATAGGATATGGTGGAGTTGCATTGCGAGGCTTAGAAAACACTGGAGGTAATTCTCCAAATGCTGATATCATGCATTGTATAAGTATTTGTAATGTAGAGGTTTTTGGATTCCATTCATGTAAATAAGGCAAGTATACTTTTCCATTATGGTCGACGTATTTAGACACTTTAATCGACATATCTGCCGTCGGTTTAACAAAACACAACGGAGCATTTTGTGGATGTTTATCCATCAACCAAATACAGACTGGGATATTGTAGTATGCACCTTTAAAATTAACCGGTATAGTACCTTCAAGATTTAACAAGTCTTTTCTAATTCCATTGTTGAAAACAAAGCCTTCTAAACGATAAGTAAGACTGCGATATACTTGAATCACACTAATCACTTCTCTTAATGTAACATCTCGGTGCTTGTAGTTCGAAAGATGAGCCCTTAACACAGCCTCGTTGTGGTCCATTATAATATAGTACGCTTAAAAATGGTTACAAATAAAATAATAAAATATTGAAACAATTACAAGAACTTGCTAGTTGAATCTAAATAATTTGTTATTTGACAGTTACCTACTAAAAATTACAATGAAGAGTCATTTATAGCGGTGACATATATTATCGTCTATATTTTTTATTACAGACTAAAAAATAAATCAATCTCCAGTCGAGAAAATTAAATATTTATTTATATTTTAAATTTAAATTATATTTTAATATAGAAATATATTTTTGCTCTGATGTCGAGTTGAGTTCCGCTATTCAACACGCAATGCCTCCAGAATTTGGAGGATATCGTAAAAAGTGTCTTGACACTGAGTTCCCTCTGCCTACCATGCTGTACGCGGAATAGAGTAGAGTGTGTGTGTTTGATTTGTTTTATTTTATAATCTAAACGGATTATTGTAATCTTAAAATTTGTCTAATCATTTTTAAGCCCGCGTATTTGAATCTATGTTTATTTGATCAACATCGGCATTAAAATAGGAGATTTTCTATAAACATTATACATTAGTAAGTAATATACATACTACTGACTAATCTGATCCATATTAACTTTTCTACATAGAAATACTACATCTGTCGTAGCTTAGTTAAGAAACAAGCCATGCAAGTTGGCAGTTCTCCCAAAATTAAAAAAAAGTGTAAAGCTGAAATTTTATTGGACATTATAATGCATGTTTATTGAAGTGGCATTTATAAGCTTCCCCATTTTGTTTAAAAAAAAATAATTCGCTAAAAACGTGTGTATATGGACATTGACAATTAGTGAGAATAATGATAAGCATCTGAAAATGATACCGTGGTACCAACAATGAAACTTTATTACTTACTTAGCTTCACGCTATACTAGTGAGAAAGTCGGAAAGAATGGAGCCTCAAACGCTACGGTCTCTACATGCCTCTTTCATCTCGTCCACTGTCATCAACTTCTTCATGCATGGCCTCCGGGTGTCCGCATGTTTTCTTGATGATCTCTTCTTTCTTTCTTGATGATATCTTTGATGCTATATTTTCGATGGTCAACCGAGGTCTCCCCCTACCTTTTTTACCGCTCACCTTTCTTTCATAAATGTTTTTTGCAATCCTTTCCTCATCCATCCATTTGCACGTTCTTCTACATTCTCACCTTGAAAAATAATTGGTCAATTCGTAACCATTGCTAGAATTAGTTCAAAGTTGGAGTCGAATTATCGCATAAAAAGCTAGGAGTTTTAAGATCCATCGATCAGAGAGAAATAAGTGCTTCCAAAATATTAAACACTTATGAAATAGGAAACGGAAATATTGAAGAATGCTCTGCTAATATACTTAAGAATTATATGAGGGAAGCAGCGACAGAAATATGTGGTAAATGATAACGAATAAATCAGCTTCACAGAGTGTCCCGCATACAACAGGGTAGGCAGAGGGAACCTAGTGTTTTAACACACTCAACGGAGTATGGTGGTGAGGAACGCCTCACTTCCCGCCGAATTTTGGAAGCATTGCGTGTAGTGTGGCGGAACTCAACACCAGGAAAATATTAAATATTACATTTTCTCGAGCTGGAATCAAACCCACATTCTGTCGCTAAAACTCAGTTTTTTTTCTCATCTAGTCTTTGATCAATCTTTTTTATCGTTGCTTTTTTTGTAAGTAAGATAAATGCTTTGATAAGCCTTTGCTTAAGTTATTGACTTAAGCAAAGGCTTATTTCATTTTAGCTATTTTAGATTTAACATACATATATACATACAAGTAAAGCTACGAGCGACTGCGTCAGATTTTACTATGAAATATTGTTAATAATATTGTGTAGTATGCGGGGCCATATATTGAACAATATTATTATCAATATTGTATTGACAATAATATTATGTGTGTAAGGTTGAGTCATCACACGCCATGTAAAGTTGGCGTAAAGTGTTCAGTAAGCTCATTCATTGCGACCTTTTCGTAAAATAACAAAATTCTTTGTTACTTAGCAACGATTGCTTAACGACGGTTATTAACATGGCAGAATAAATTGTATGTCAAATTGGATATTTTAATATATTATATATCGAGAATATTTAAAATATGAGAAAAAACCTATATCCATCACAAGACCCTCAAGTATCTCTATATGAAATTTTATTACAATGGGATCAGCGGCTTGGCCTTGATTGCGTCACAGACAGACAGACAGAGTTACTATCGAATTTATAATATTGGTATGGAGGTATGGATAAGCTCAACAGTAATAATATTTATAACGTTTCGATTACACAAAAACTGAATGCCGTGGAAGTTATATAGTATGAACATTCAAAAGAATAGAATCCGAGAAGTGGCACCGACTAAACTGATTTAAACATAAAAATTTCATCCCACGAACCATCCGTGAGTTGATTATTAGAAATTTGTTTAATATTCAGGACTACAGCCTCAGATCACAGTATTGCGCAGATTGCGAGGCCATATATTGATCAATATTTTATTGCTAATATTAGTGTGTGTGTGTGTGTGTAGCTTTACATAATAATTAAATATGACAACATTTATTTTAGAGATGTCATTTGTCAGTGTCTAGTTATTTTATTTTTTATTTGTTCTTTTACAACGAGCTGTCAACGTTCACGGAACGTTTCTGTGCAGTTCAGTTTTTAATCCAAAGTAATCTCTTTGGATTTTGTTTAATATCTAAAATAGATATTAGATTTACTCAGAACAATGCCTCCTAAGTTCGATCCTAACGAAATTAAAATCGGTAAGAACATATATTTCGGTGTTTCTGCTTGGACTTGTATCAACATAAAGTGCTTACTGGTTCTTTTAAATTCTAGTTAACTTGAGATGTGTTGGAGGAGAAGTTGGTGCTACATCATCATTGGCTCCTAAAATTGGTCCCTTGGGTCTGGTAAGTATTATGCTCTATTTTAAAACGAGTGAAATTTATAGGTTATCATTTTGATAGGTTAGGTTATTATGAGCCTATTTATCAATTATTGTGATCTCTGAATAATATTAATTTATCATAAATGAAACTTAATTATGAATTCAGCACTTGTATGTGCACATTTACAGGCGTTACTACCATTGGGCATTTAGATTTATTAGTTATTATTGATTATTAAATAGCAATGTTAAGTACATGAAATGCATTATGGATGGTAACGCCGCATGAATTTGTCAATGTAAAATTAATCGTTTTGAAATTTTCCTGTAATCTTGCTATAACACATTTTAAAAATTATATATCAATGTTACATTCGAAAATTTTTACTACCGCTTGCAAAATAAAAAGCATTAGTTAAAATATTCAATCAGTTTTAAAATTTTATATTGTGATCAAATTTCAATTATTAGAGTGGCCAAGGTAGATATCATTCTATAATATATAACAATTTCGCATTGACAATTTCGTCTTGTGATGTATGATCCTGGGGGGTGCCTCCCTACCAGGCGCGTCCTTCCGGGTGGCGGATGGAAGGAACCCGCG
Organism: Heliconius erato x Heliconius himera; assembly: GCA_013421005.1. Classification (NCBI taxonomy): domain Eukaryota; kingdom Metazoa; phylum Arthropoda; class Insecta; order Lepidoptera; family Nymphalidae; genus Heliconius; species Heliconius erato x Heliconius himera. Next base: position 63,601 of record JAATLQ010038223.1, read on the forward strand.
ACTCAGGATACCATTTCCCTGTCGCGGCTACTCCGAATGCCCAATAAGGAGTCGCGGACCAGGCTTCATAGTTCTATTAGGTTTTTAGTTCTTGTATCAGATTTTATTATATTATTTTATGTGTTATTTAATAGTTCTGTGTTCTAATAATTTTGCCTATGCTACAGTCCCCCAAGAAAGTTGGTGATGATATAGCTAAAGCTACTGGAGACTGGAAAGGACTGAAGATCACAGTGCAGCTGATTGTTCAAAACAGACAGGCACAGATTTCTGTAGTGCCCTCTGCTGCAGCACTTATCATCAGAGCTTTGAAAGAGCCTCCTCGTGACCGTAAGAAGCAAAAAAATAGTAAGTTTTATTAAATTATTATGATTTTCTTTTATCAATTCATTTAAAAACTGCTACTATATTGTATGACATTGAACACTTTTGTTAATTAATAAAGCTTTTATTATTATCTAAATACAAAACATGTTGGTACAGTTTCCATAATACTAAAATTAAAATATATAAATTATATCTTTAAATACACATTAACATTTTTATCTTTTAAATTTCCAGTTAAACATAATGGTAACATCACATTGGAAGATGTTATTGGCATTGCTAAAGTTATGAGGCCACGGTCAATGGCAAGGTATCTCTCAGGAACAGTTAAAGAGATCCTCGGAACAGCCCAATCTGTAGGTTGCACTATAGATGGAAGACCACCTCATGACCTTATTGCAGACATCAACAGTGGTGAATTAACAATTGATGAATAAATTTCATAAGATATTATTATAAATGTGATTAGTTTTATTATAAAAATGCAACCCTAAATCTTTTTAAGATATTACTATAATAAATATAAATATACTACAAAAAGAATATACAATATAGTTTCTTATTAAGTATTAGAATACAACATTTAAATTTAGAATAAGTAAGTTTATTTTTCTTATATTGTTATAATTTGATATAAATATATTGTACACCTAAAAATAATATTTAGCCTTTTCACTCTTAGTGTTGCAAAAAGCTTTATAAACATACTTTTTTATTACTGGGAATTGTATATTTGTTTCATAATCTGTATGTGTGTTATCTGTACTCGGAAGATATTTGAGAAAAAAATATTTTGGGCTTTTATTAATGTAGTAGAACATAAAACAATGATTTTTAAAATTTTTATTTGTTTTAATTTTTTTATTTCAAATCAAAAATACTTATTTTATTGGAAATAATAATTTGTTGGTATGTAGTTTGTTTGATTCAATTAAAAAGTATAGTTTCTGAGGGTAACACATTTTTAATATTAATATAGTTAATAGATAATTAGGTGGTGTAAGAAGTTAAGTACCCACCTTGACCTCCCGGTCGCCGCCCGCACCCGTTGACACCTGCTCGTGGTCAGCGCGCGCTGGTCGCGGGTGGTGAGGGCGCAGACGGCGTATTTTAAAATTAAAAAAAACTAAAATAGCTTCACGCTGGATCTCCACAGCAGGGTAGGCAGAGGGAACCTAGTGTTAAGACACTCCGTACCCCACTTTCTGCCGAATTCCGGAGGCATTGCGTGTTGAGTGGCAGAACTCAACGCCGCGCTTAACCTCGACACCAGAGCGAAGAAATGGAAATATAAATTTAAGTAAATATTTCATCTCCTCGAGTGGGGATCGAACTCACAACCAGTCGGTTTTACAGACACACTTCGTGCCGCTGCGCCACGTCCGGCCTCAAAATTCAAAATCAAAATCTTTAAAATTAATGTCACCCACCTGGCATCGTCTGGATGAGCTGAAATTTAGCATGTATCTTTATTACCCGTGACAATGCTGTATCCCGCACACAGCAGGGTAGGCAGAGGGAACCTAGTGTTAAGACACTCCGTTCCCCACTTTCTGCCGAATTCTGGAGGCATTGCGTGTTGAGTGGCAGAACTCAACGCCGCGCTTAACCTCGACGCCAGAGCGAAGAAATGGAAATATAAATTTAAGTAAATATTTCATCTCCTCGAGTGGGGATCGAACCCACAACCAGTCGGTTTTACAGGCACACCTTGTGCCGCTGCGCCACGACCGGCCTCAATCATATAAATTTAGTTTCACATTCACTCGAAACACTAAGGCCCAATGTGCTGAAAGTGGCCGCGACTTTAAAGCGTGTTGCCACTGCTGGCGACGTGACTTATGTACTTTAATCGCCTCTAAGACATTATCAGTTTCAGCCATATTCAAAGCCGAAAGGATGGGAACACAGCAAGAAGTAGTCGTCGTTCATCGTTTGAGATTTCTAAATTAATAGCACTATCTAAAAAACATCACACAGTCAGAGAAACACTCCTGAAAGCATGTTTGATCAAAGTTATCGAAGAAGTTTTTAAATTAGAGACCAAAAAAAAAACAAAATATCCCTCTGTCCAATTACACGTTCAAATGACTCCGCTTTGCCTTATTACCAGAGCAAAGAAATAACAATATTAATAAATAATCATTTATTCCCTCATTGCGACACAAACCCACCACCGTCGCGTTTACAGTCATACGCTTGTGACACTGCGCCACAACGCCTTTGCGGGGAATTACAGAAGTTTCTCGTAAAATGTATATTTTTTTATGCAAGTCCCTGTAGAGTTTGAGTTAAAGTAGAAACTTTAACTCAAACTCTACTGATTATACTCTCTTGTTATCACAGTTATTTTTATTATACCTACATAGTGGTCCGTACTACTAAGAATCATATAAAAGTGGTCCTCGATGAAGAAAGGGTTGGGAACTCCTGAGCTTGAAGATAGATAGGAACTCAATAATTAAATGACACAACCCCATCAAATTTCGTATGATTCGTCTTAACGAGTACTTTGGTGCTAGATGGCTACCAGAGTCTGATGATGGAGCTGGAAAATGGCCACAAGAACTCGGTATTTACTTTTAAATTTCACAACGACAACGCAACACTTTCGACAGGTGCAACAACAAAATCGACTGGTTGTGAGTTCGATCCCCACTCGAGCTACGCTACGTTCAAACCTTACCTTAAGATACTCTGTGTCCACTTTCCGCCAAATACTAGAGGCCAAAGTGGTGGCAGAATAAGTTCCGCCGCGCCGCGCTTTTAGAAATGAAATACTTTATTTTCTCGGGTGGGGATCGAACCCACACCCTGTCGCATTTACAGTCACACCCTTTTACCCCTTTGCTATGACTGGCCACTGGCTTCACCCTTATGGAGTGTCTATTCATCTCTTTCGTATCTCTCTTCTCCCCAAATATGTATACATACAAAGATTTTCATCGATATTTATGAATATAAATCATAATTATACCAATGCACAAAACTTAATAACGATGAATCAAAGAATAATAAAAACAATCCTTTATAACTTAATCCAACGTTTGTACTATGTAGCAATTCAAGCGACGACATTTAAATATATTTTATTTACATTTTTATGACTAAACGTCTATGCATAAATCATCAGTACACCTGTGCACCTAGCTAAGATCAGGGTCAGGGACCTTTCACTGTGTGAATGTGGCCTAGACGACGGTTCCCCTCCTCACATACTTTTCATTTGCCCTAAGCTGATCCGTCCCTTATACAATGTCCTTCCTCATAAAGTTCCCCGCCAGTTCAATGTTTGTTAATGTTTATGTTTAGTCCTCTATGTCATTTTTTATGTAAATATATCAGATATAACAAATTTAAATTGTAAGCTTGTATTATATTTCTTATTACTCCTAACCCTCTGTGTTATGTATATAATGTATATATTAATTTTATTTTTTTTATAGGTGAAGGCAATTTTGTAAGTGGATCTTTTTTTAACATGCATTCTCCTATTGTGTAACATTATTTCTTTTTTACCGTACAACCTCCTTCGTGTTTTGTTCACAACGTGACATTGGTGAAGTGATATGTGCTCTACTGGCACGCTCGGAACGCCATAATCAAAGAACCATACCATACATCATCAGCTATTATTAAGAAAATCTTGCTCTTCAAAAAAAGTATTTACTTAAAATAGAAATTTTACTTTGGAAAATAATTATGATATAAAAAACTTTCCCAATTTTTTGTCTAATCACCCCGCGTTTTTTATTCACCCCAGTTATTGATATAATTAATAAAGGATTTTTTTATCTGTGCTTTATTTTATGGAAGATTACTAGCTGTCAACACTGCTCCCTCCAAGCAGAAATGTCAAAATGGCGTCAACGCAGGACGCTTGGTATATTTCATTACTTGGTTTAGCGGAACATTTCCGTACATCAAATCCTCCTGACATAAAAAGTTGTATTCAGTGCCTTCAAGCTGTATTTAATTTCAAACCACCACAAAGAGTCGAGGCCAGAACACATTTACAACTTGGGAATATCCTTTTGACACACACTAAAAACATCGACTTGGCGAGAACGCATTTGGAACAGAGTGTAAGTTTTTTTTGTTATTTTATTGAGTGTGGAAGCTAATATAAAAGTGTCTGTGTAGTTCCAATAGAATATAAAAGTGTATCATAATTTTAGTAATAGTTTTATAGCGGAGGTATAAACGATAGGTTCCCATAGAATGTAAACAATGATGTTGAAGTGGGTCATATAGTGTTTTCGTTACAGTGGTGCTTATCTCAGACTATCAATGGCTTTGATGATGTCAAATTCGAAGCAGCAAGTGTCCTTGCTGAACTTTTTGAACAACAAGGCCAACCAACACATTCGAAACCAATATTACGAAAAGCAATTGAACTATCACAACACAGTGTATATTGGCATTGCAGGCTAATATTCCAATTGGCGGTAAGTATGATAGTTTCAACTGTCTAATTTAAATATTTTTTTAAGTATATAGATAATGAACAGATTATGAATATCCATTAGAATTGTTTATATTATATTATTTTTAGTGTATGTGAAACTATAATTATTTTATTTTCGCTCTATCTGATTGTAAATATTTAAGAAAAGGCAAGATATAGCTTGGCTTAAATGTAAGTAATTTTTCAGCAAATCCATGCTACAGAAAGAGAATATGAAGTGGCAAGTAGTTTACTGGGAGTAGGAGTTGATTATGCTCAGATATCTAATGCAGCATATACCCGAGTATTGTTTTTGCTTAGTAGAGTTATGGTAAGTCACAAATTATGATATACTAAGAATAAATATTATATGAGACTATATTTAATATGAAATATTTAAATAAAAATTAAGTGCAGTGGGACAGCGTGTGACTCTTAGTGTGATGACTGTGGGCTTGATTTCTGGGGGATTACATTACAATTATTTTCTTTTCTTTCAAGGATAAATAAAGTGAGGCCGGTCGTGGCGCAGCGGCACGAGGTGTGACTGCAAAATCGACTGGTTCTGGGTTCGATTCCCACTCGAGGAGATGAAATATTTAATTAAATTTATATTTCCATTTCTTCGCTCTGGTGTCGAGGTTAAGCGCGGCGTTGAGTTCTGCCACTCAACACGCAATGCCTCCAGAATTCGGCAGAAAGTGGGGAACGGAGTGTCTTAACACTAGGTTCCCTCTGCCTACCCTGCTGTGTGTGGGATATAGCGTGAAGCTAATTTAATTTAATTTTTTATAAATAAAGTGGAATTCCACTCAACATGCAGTATCTTAAGTTTGAGCAGGGAACCAAGAATGGGTTCTTTTTATACTAGACTTCTCTCTGTCTATCCACAATTTCATATGCATTTTATTTTCCCTGTTTTTATAATAAGCAAAAATATGACTTTCTTAAAGATTTATCTTATATAATATAATGTACATAATTTATTTATAATGAAACAAAAAAAAGATTTAGATATAAATAAAGTTTATTGTCCTTAAGTTAATTTATCTTGCATATATTGTTTCAGTTATTGTTAATAGACAAAAAAATCCAAGAAGTGTTACCCTTATTGAATCAAGCTGGACATCTGGTAGAAACTTGGGCCGGTAGTGTACATCAAAAAGAGTACCTTAAGGTGTTTTTCCTTGTGCTACAGGTAAATTTATAATTTTCATATTCTTATTATCTTTAAAGGCTTATTCTATACTTAGGAAAGAAAAATATTTTTTAGAAAACAAGAACATTTTAACATCTATATATCATATTTTTTATTCTCTTATTAAGCTATTTTGAAGATTCTAAAAAACTCAACTAAACAAGTCTATACTAAAATATTAATTTTCTCTTTCTAATTAGAACAATTCTTTATATCTTTCTGGAAAAATGATGCAATGGATATTTTTTTCTTATTTATTTCTATTTATAAGAAAATTGTAACTTGAGTAAATTATAGATTTCCCATACAATTTATTTATTTGGCCATACCTCAAAAGCTTTCATTTATTAATGTTCTTATTGTACAATGATGAATTGGCCATATCTTCCACAAACTTTAAAAAAAAAAACAAATCAAAATACTGTAAAAAGTTTAAAGCTTGCATTTAAATTATTATATGAAATAGTTTTAACAATTACAACAAACATTCTAATAATATATAGATTCTAATAAAATATCGATGCCTGTTGTGGTGCAGGAGCTCAAAGTGTGGCTGTACACTGACTGGTTGTGGATTCAATCCCCACTCGAGGGAATGAAATATTTATTTACAGTTATATTTTCCTTTCTTTGCTCTGGTGTTTAGGCTACAGTGCGGCGAATTTAATTCCGCGACTAAACACGCAGTGTCTCCAGTATTCGGCGGAAAGTGAGGAATGGAGTATGTTAACACTAGGTTTCCTCTGCCTACCCTGCTTGGTGCATGATACAGTGTGAAGCTGATTCTAAAAAAAATTAAGTTTTTCAAATAAATGTTTTTTCTTTCTAGGTATGTCATTACTTAATGGCTGGACAAGTGAAAAGTGTGAAACCTTGTCTTAAACAACTGCAGCAGAGCATTCAGACTATAATGGCACCCACATGGCCAGATGATGATGGTAAGTCAGATACATTTTTTAAGTTTTATATTCTTTTCTACGTATGGAAAGCAGGGTATGCAGAGGAAATCTAATGTTATATTTCCATTTTTCGAGAACCGCCAAATTTTCGACAACTATAGCTATAAATATATATTATCAAAAGGTTTTTACAATTTCATATGATATAAAAATGATTTGTATATTCTACTAATTGAAGTAAAATAAAGGTCAATGAACTAGTATCTAACAACCAAAAATGGATACAGTATGTTTACACTCTTTAAGTCAACAATATATCTTTAAACAAGGAAGTCTTGCAATGAAATTGAATTCATAACTATGAAATGTACAATTAGTCTTATCCTTAACTGCATATATGTGTATAATATAATGTGATTAATATCTAAGATATAACACCATGATGCAGTGGGACATTTTCTAATTTTAAAAGTGGGGAACGGAGTGTCTTTACACTAGGTTCACTCTGCCTACCCTGCTGTGTGCGGGATACAGTGTGAAGCTGAAAAAAAATACAATAGATTTGGATTTAATATCCACTCCAGGGAATGATTATATTTAAAATATTAGTACAAAATATAGGATTGTGTTCCACCACTCCAATTTCACTAAAAATCGATTAGATAAGGCATATCTTAATTTAAAATTTAAGTAACAACTAAGAAAAAATTAAACAAATGTGTTACATGTATTCCAGCGGTATGCGGCGTGGCATCAGGCGAGTCGTTCGTGTGGCTGTCGCGCCAGCAGCTCTACGTATTAGTGTATCTGGTGACCGTGATGCACTCTGCACAGGCCGGCTATATGGATAAAGCACATAAGTACACAGAGAAGGCATTGGCGCAGATTGATAAGCTTACTTGTGAGTTTGTTTCTCGTATATTTTTGCCATTTTTGGGGATCCATAGCTTGAAAGAAATGGAACCCTCATAATATAATATAATGGAAAAATTAAACATTTATAAGATCATCTTTATTGTCATCCCGTCCGTCAGTTTGTCAAGAGCCTTTATCTCAGGAACGCTTGGAGATATCAATTTGGCATTCAAACCATATACTCAGGTCTATGGTTCCTTGATTTCCTAAAAAAATCGTGTTTCTGTATTTACTTGAAAAAGTTATGGCCGTTGTTTATATCGCTAAAAACGCGTATTTGGACACTATAAATGGAATCAAAATTAAAAGAGTACCGGTCGCCCTAGAATTATGAAATTTGGCAGCTAACAACTACAGGTAGTACTAGTTTAGAAAAATCTGAAAAATATATTATGGTTAAATCGTTAAAAATAATATCCTTAAAAGCAAAATTTGGCATTAAAGCCACAAGTTTAAGCTACTAGCTAATAAAGCTAAGCTGAATTTCAGAAAAGCAAGAGACCTCCAATTTTGGTAAGGAACCGTCGATTGGCGAACCCTACACGCACTTGTCCTATTTTTGTTTAACTTCAGACTCTCCCACACGTATCAATGTAAGCAGGATAAACCTGGGAACCTAGTGTTACGACACTCCAACAACACACTCATAATCAACACACTTCCGATCCTCTCTTCCGCCGATTTCGTTTTCACTGGCGGTACTCAACGCCGCCCTTTGCCTCGTTCCCAAAACAAAAGCAATGAAAATATAACTAATATAGTAACATAATGATTCCAGCCAGCGAAGAAAACGCATCCGAGTCCAGCACCCCGGCGGCGTCGGGCGCGGCGGCGTCCCGCAGCGGCGCGGCGCTGGCGTGGCGGCTGCGCATGGCGCTGCTGGAGCACGCGGCGCTGTGCCGCCTCGTGGCCGGCGGGAAGGCGCACGCGCTGCACGAGATCGCGCGCGCCGCGCACCTGCTCAACACGGCGCCCAATGGTACTACTTGTTGAGCATACTAACCCAGTGAGGATAACAAGCCAACATTCAATATTCTGCCTAATTAATTATACGTTTTTATTAGATTGTATTACTTGAAATTAATTTTTTGTTGTTGTTGACAATTTTTTTGTGATGAATACAATATACATTGCAAATGGTTATGATCGTTGATAAAATTATTTGTCTCCAACCTTCGCTAAAAAAAATATTTTTAAAAGGTGGAATCAATTTATTACATAAAGTTAACTTCGGTGGTAACCTATCGCCACTGCCTTTAAAATAAGTGAAAAGTAAAAAAAACGATCATGATTGTGACCTACAGCTACCACGGCGGCGGCACATACGCCACAGCTACATTGTCTACTGGGGCTCTACGCGATGTCGATGAATTGTATGGAGGCGGCTGAAGCCCAATTCCACACTGCTATACATGTATGTTATATTTTCAGAGATCTTATTATGTATATATATTACGTTTTTTACAATTTTTTTTAACTTCACGCTGTATACCGCATATAGCAATGTAGCCAGGGGGGACCTGGTGTTAAGTATGTACATAATATAAACACTGTTCCATACGCACCGCCCGATATTCGAGTTTAAGTGCTATCTTATTGTTGAAAAATTAATTTATTACTCCCAGTGGAAATCGAACCCACAACAGTTACATTTAGTCGGACGCTGTGTCACTGTGTTCCCTAAGACCTCAATTTAGTATTTCAGACTATAATATAATAAATTATAATGAGACAGTCATAGTGCAAGATGGGGAAGGGATGTTTTGAGTTTTTTATATTTTCAATTTTATTTTTTGTCACCAAAAAAGGCACAGCATTAAATTCCTTTACTCAATACGTAATTTTTCAAAATTGGGCGGTTCATGGGAGAGAGAGAGAGACTTAATATAACGTATCCTCTGTCACTGTGCTATATGTCGGATATACTTTGTTAAAATTAGTATTTTAAATATCTTTGATATTTGTTTTAGATGTCACAAGAAAAGGACTTATGGATGTTTGCAAAACTGAATTTGGCCATAGTGTATTTAAGAGGGCGAAGAGACAACGATTTAGCACAATTAATGGAACAGGTAAAGTAAGCTTTGATGTTATGTAAAATTAAAAAAAAAATGTATATTAAATACCCTAAAAGACAAAGAGGTAAAAAAGAAATCAAATATAAAAAAAACACTTAACTTTTAATATATATTTTTTTATTTTTTTATCAACAATTTTTTATCGTTAATTTATAACAATTATTTATTTGTCCTGAAATAATACAAAACTAATTTTATAGATAGATAGATAGAAAAACTTTATTGCACACAAAGCTGTTACAGATAAAAATAGAGAACAAGCACAAATAGAGAACAGCGTGCAAAGGCAGTCTTATTGCTGATAGCAATCTCTTACAGACAACCTTTGAAGAAAGTAATTAGTCTTAAGAGAAACGGGCTAGTGCAATTTTAAAATATAAAAACAAAAAAAAAAAAAGAAACTAAAAATTAAATAATTACCTTAATTTTTATATATGTAACATATGTCTTTAGAGAAAAAAAATATACATTAGTATTTTTCTCATTCCCTATATAAAATGCAACTATGCCTAAACTTGTGCTCCTTCGTCCGCACAATTATCGTAAAAATAGGTGCAAAGTTTCTGTTTCACATATTAATATACAGATAATTAATATGCATGGTGTCGTGGTGCAGGGCACAAGGGTGTGACAGTAACGCGACTGTTGTGCTTGATCCCCACCTGGGGGTAATGAATTATTATTTATTAATATTTTGATTTGTTCGCTCTGGCACCAAGGCAGCTCAGCGTTTAGTTCCGCTACTCGACTAGCAATGCCTCGAAATATTCGGCGGAAAGTGGGAATGCACACTAGGTTCCCTCTATCGTATATGGATACAGTGTGAAGCTGATTTATATTATTTATTTATTATTGAATCGACATGAACAAGCAAATGAAATGATTGATGAAGAAAAACAGACAGATATACACGCAATGTAACACAATCAGATCAGAATGGGATAAGTGGGAAACAAATAAAGTGTTTCACATAGGAAAGAAAAAAGAAGGAAATTGAGACCTATCTTCATACAATTAACCTTAAATTAGAGACAGATGGAGGTACTGAAAAACAACAAACATTTTACTAATAACATACGCCACCGAACACTTTCCAAGAGAGATATTACAGATAAGACAAGAGCTTAAAAAAAAACTAAAAGAAGAAATTAGTTAGGGAAAAAATGCATTCATCAGATATGATAAACTAATAGTGAAAGATAAGGACAAGGAAGGACAAATCAAAAATATAAAGAGATCTCCCACCAATGTCACCTACTAGTGGAATATAATTAAAAATTAAATAAGCTTCACGCTGTATCCCTCACACAGCAGGGTAGGCAGAGGGAACCAAGTGTTAAGACACTCCGTTCCCCACTTTCTGCCGAATTCTGGAGGCATTGCGCGTTGAGTGGCAGAACTCAACGCCGCGCTTAACCTCGACACCAGAGCGAAGAAATGGAAATATAAATTTAAGTAAATATTTCATCTCCTCGAGTGGGGATTGAACCCACAACCAGTCGGTATTGCAGTCACACCTCGTGCCGCTGCGCCACGACCAGCCTCGCCTCCGGCCCGTGGAATATAATAATTTAAAATAATAAATAATCATTTTATTAAAAAAATATAAAATAGATAAAATGGACTCTTTCGCACTAATGCGAACCAACTAACTCGAATGGTATTGCAGAATCGGAAAATATCGAATATCTGAAAAATCAAAATCAAAATATAGATGTCAAAACAATCACATGTCCCAAGCCGGCTGGTCCTTGTGGGACATTACTGTGACATAGCACAAGCTAAGTGAAGTAAGACATATGGGAAAAGAGATCAGAGAATACAACAACTACATCTTCTACTACAATGGAGAAAAACAAGGCAAGGAAAAATATGTTCATGGTGACAAAATGATATAAACACAATATACAAAAATTTTCAAGCAAATCGGACAGAATTGCAATCCTAGATATAAAATATAACACAAATTTAGGCGCCCACTGAACAAGCAACTGATAAGTAAAAAGTTAATTTTTATGTGACACATGACGTAATGGACGAAACCCACAAACAAAACTTCAACTTCAATAGAAAATAAGAAAACCACAAACTGGAGACCATAATATTCTGGGGATGTGCAAGGAAGAAAGGATTAAAAATGGACAGAGAGTAGCAAATTTTGCACTGGAATTTAATTTGAAAATAATGAACCTGTTAAAAAAATAACTTAAGAGTAAATAAACATAGATATCTCCTGACGAGAAATATAAGCACGAAATAGGCTTTATAATAACAAACAAACATGCCTAAACAAATGGAAAACGTAGATACAATCAGCAGTTTAAACTCAAACCATAAAATGTTAAGAGCAGATATTAAAACGACAAATGTAAATAAATCAAGGAAACCTCTAAAGATACCAATAAATTACGAGATATATCTTTTCTCATACCTTCAAAACCTAAACTAGAAATCACCAGATTTGAAATCCGATAAGACCACACAACAAAAATATATTGAGCTTTAGAATTCTCTGATTCATACAAACATGGATATAAGAAAAATAAAACCAGGAAAGGAAAAATATGGATACGGATAAAATACGGATGGATAAGATATGGATAATCGACAATAGTGCTTATATATAAGAAAGGTGACAAGAAAAAAATTATAAACACAACAAATCAGTTTTATGACCAATTAGTTAAATTTAACATTACCCTTATTGTATCCTTGGCTCAATTTAACCCCCGAAGACCAAATTTGCGCGTTAACCACTAAAAAAATCCAATTTATCGTATCGCAGTCTTTCAAAACATTCCCCTTACAGCCATGCCCAGTATCTGTATATTGGGCCTTAATGTTTCGAGTGACTGCCAGTGTCGTGATCATCTGAAAAGCAAGGCCAAGTTAGCCTCGAAGAAACTGGGGGTCATCAACAGAGTTAGACGGTACTTCACGTCAAAACACCGATTGGCCCCTATATAGGGCTCAGGTTCGGCTTCATTTGGAGTACGGTTCTCATCTCTGAGCTGGTGTACCCCAGTATCAGCTTGAACCATTTGATTGCATACAATGTAGATCCTTGGGGACCCAATTCGAATCTTTGGGGACCCAATGATCTGTAAAAGGCTTGACACTTTGGCTTTGCGTAGAGACGTCTCCTCGCTGTGCGTTGTCTATCGCATTTATCATAGGGAGTGTTCTGAAGAACTGTTTGACCTGTTACCTGCCGCCGAATTTTCTAACCGCACAATATGTCACAAGCTAAACTATCATCCACACCACCTGGATACGTGGCAATCCACTACTGTGCGGTTTCGTAGGGACTTCCTTCCAGGCGCCACGGAACTGTGGAATGGCCTACTCGCAGCAGTGTTTCCAGGCCGATATGACATGGGTACCCTCAAAAAGGCGCGTCTATATCCACCTTCAAGGCCTGCAACGCACCTGTAGCTCCTCTAGTGTTGCACGGGGTTGTGGGCGGCGGCAATCACTTACCATTAGGTGACCCGAACCTTCGTTTGCCTTGTCCTTTTCCATAAAAAAAATCTCATAAATCCTTGGAATATTGACAAAGAGATTAGATGAACAACAACACAAAGAAAAGGCAGGCGGGAAGTCAGCCAGGAATATAATGATTATAGAAGAACTTATTACGTCGTTTTCGTTGACTATAATGCGTTTGACTCGTTGATACATAAATATATCTGGCAACAAGGCACTGGAAAACTAGGGTGTAATTAGAAAATACATTAGGATCATCAACAACAGATATATAACAACAGTACTTCCAGGGTACAATTGGAAAATATCGGAGACGAGTTTCAAATTAAGAAAGGGGTGAGACAAGGAGACCCTTTATTACCAAAATTGTTCTCGGCTGTATTGGAAGGAATCTTCAGAAAACTAGACTGGACAGATGGATTAAACATGAATGATAGCAGACTGAACCATCTCAGATTTGCTAAAGATCACTAATATTTGCAGGAAACTCTTAAAGCCACCATAAAATGTTAAAACAACAAATTATGGGAAGTGAGAAAGTGGGATTATCAATGAAATTAGATAAAACTAAAGCAATGACTAACAGCTAACAATGGAATACATAGATGACTATATCTATCTCGAACAAATCACCATATCTGCACATGTCTAAGGAAATACAGAGGTGAATGAACAACAGTTGGTCAAGATACTGGTCTCTTAAGGTCATGATAAATAAATCAATACTTACGTCAGAAAAGAAGACATTTTTTAACACCTGTCATGACGTATGGCTGCCAAACATGGACATTTACAAATCAAACAATTAATAAATTAAAAGTATAAGTAAGTTAGCAAGGAATAGAGAGGAGCATGTTGGATGTTAAATAAAAAGACAAAATGAGACTGAGCAAAATTAGGGAAATAATCAGAGTGACAGATGTTACCTACAAGATAAAAAGACTGAAATGGAAATGGAGTAAGAATTTTATGAGATCCAATAAGGAAAATTGGAAAACTCCAAATAAGACGCTGGGGGGATGATCTGCGCAGAGGCACGAAGTGTGACTGTAAAATCGACTGGCTGTGGGTTTGATCCCCACTCGAGGAGATGAAATATTTATTTACATTTATATTTTCATTTCTTCGCTCTGGTGTCAAGGCAAAACGCGGCGTTGAGTTCCGCAACTCAGCACGCAATGCCTCCAGAACTAGGTTCCCTCTGCCTACTCAGCTGTGTGCGGCATACAGCGTGAAGCTGATTTAATTTTTTTTTTTAAATAATATTAAAGTTGAAATTTTATTTTGATTATAATTATAAGCATGAATTTGTGTAAAATATTTGTTCTATGTAAAAGTCAGAGAAATAAAGGTTATTATTATTTATTATTAGGTGCGGCCCGAGGCGTTACCGGCGTACGCGCACGGACTCCGCGCCGCCTCCTACTACGTGCTCGGCCTACAAGCGTTCTTCCAGGCGCGATATCATGAAGCCAAGTAAGATATGATTTATGATTTGCTTTTATATATTTTTTATGCATGAATGATTTTATTTTTTATTTATTTAACAATTTGAATGTAGCACTTGCACCTGTATTTCCTGAAAACCGTCTGAAGGGTCTCAAGTCAATTAAGCCATATGTTGTTATCGAGCTGCGTCAAACATGAAAATTATAAAATATTTTTATAATACTCAGCACGCAATGCGTCTACAATTTGGCGGAAAGTGGAGAACGGCGTATCTTAATACTAGGTTTCCTCTGCCTATCCTGCAGTGTGCGAGATACAGCTTCCAGATGATTTAGGTTTTATATTTTTGAATTCAGTCACTTCCGATATGATTGTCTTGAATTGTTTCAAATTTTCTTTTTTCCCGACTGTGAACACACAATGTATTCAAAATTGGTGGAATGTAGAAAAACTGAGTGTCTCAACACTAGCTTTCTTCAGCTTTTCTACTATATGCAGATTACAGCGTGAAGCTATATTGTACATTGTTATTAATTTCAGGCGTTACCTTAGAGAAACATTAAAGATGGCGAATGCGGAGGATTTGAACAGACTAACGTCGTGTTCTCTAGTACTGCTCGGGCATATATTCCTCTCCATCAATAATTCCCGAGAGAGTATGAACATGGTGACGCCCGCTATGCAGCTAGCTAGCAAGATACCGGACGTCCATGTGCAGCTGTGGGCCAGTGCTATACTTAAAGGTAAAATGATAAATTTGAAACTTATTTTGGAATTGATAAGGCATTTTGCCACAGTTTGATCCCCACTAAGAGTAATGTATTATTACTTATTTAGAAAACATACAAAAATTTGAACGTAGCGGAACTCGAACCCGCGCCTCCTAGAAACTAAGTGTGGAATAATACTTTAAACCACTTTTAACCAAGCAGAAAGAGAAAATTGTTGATATTTTTTTTTGTCTTTCAATATAATCAACTTTATCACTTACACAAATATAAAACACAGCTTAGGCCTCCCAAACTGTACAAAACTTTCCCATACTCGCGACAAATAATTATTTTATTTACCTGTATTTTCCCTGTATTCTAGATCTGTACAGGCTAGCGGGGGATACGGAGCGTGAAAACGAAGCGTACCAAATGCACTGTAACTTCTCACAAGCACTACTCAGAGATCATTTCCAAGCCACGCAGTTGCCGCAGCACGCGCTGGTGCAATGGACTAGTGGCCCTCCCCCGGCTTTACCACCGCCCCCCGGAAACACCCATGGCACTTAAGGAATACTACTATAGACCAGTGATGTGTATCATACTATTGAGTAATTATTATTGGCTACTCTATGTTCAAAGTTTTTTTTTTTATATTAATCTTTTTTTATTATTATTATTATTATTTTGCGTGTTTGTGACGTAGTCAATAATATATTACTTATGTGATTGATCTGGATCACTGTGTTGGACTTATCAAGTGCTAGTGTCAGAATAAAACAGTGAAGTGGTTAGAAAGTGACTAGTGACCCCAAAATGTTGGTGTGTGATTGACTCAGTGAGTAAATGTGATTTTTTTTTACATTTTTAAAGTGTTATTCTGCACTATGAATAGAAAATTTTTTTAGAGAACTTATAAATATTTGAATGTAGCATGACTCGAACCAGCGCCCCTCAGAAACTGTACAGGAACTAATGTTGGTTATGGATGCAGGTTGAGTCTATGTTCCAATTTTTATATTTTCTCTAAATTATTTTCCTGTATGTAACAAATTGGTTGTTGAGTAAATTTTGACATGACTTAATTTTGTAATGCTCTGCCCTTAAATCATTTTAGAAACATATTTTTTTGTTTTGAATTGATATATTGGTATAGCGTCATATAATTTATAACTATTATTTATTTAAAATTTATTATGATACTTAAATATATTCGAAATATGTATAAACTAAATGTACATGCTCATAGATATAAGACATAATTCACCGAATGTATCATTAGAAGATTATAAAATATTCCTGTAAAATATATTCAAAGAAAAACATAAATACAATTTATAATCACCTTATATTTTGGTACTACCATTTTATACATATTCTAACAATTGTAAGTGGATAATACTTATGTAATATTATCTAATATTAACCTGACCGTTTCCTATGGTTTTGTAATCCAAGATCAATTTAATGCCCCTATTTCACAATGTTTTTTTATTTGAGGCCATTGTGGCACAGTGAGGTCGTGAATAACTGTAAACATGGGTTTGATTCCCACTCGAGGGATTGTTTATATTTATTTTTTTTACTCTGGTGGACAAAGTGAGGCATTTTGCCTCTCCATATCCACTTTCTCGAAAAACTTACAACGGAGTGCCTCTACATCACTTTCTCCCTAACTATCCTTTCACACTTAAACTTTTTTAAATTAGTAAAAAATATATATGTGTATTCTTTTTTTTAAATAAGAAATGATCAAAGATTAGCAAGTTTTTTCAAACATATATCACATGTAGGCATTAGTTCCTATTGCTTCTTACTCTATTCATTCAAGAAGAAGTAACAAACATAATTTATAAAAAAATATTTCGATTATTATTTTAATTAGTGCCCTTTGGATGGATTTGTATAGTTTTTCAGAATCCTTGTGTGTCTGTCCCACACCACTGAGCTGTATTTAAATATATTTCTCAAAACAAGTATTATATTCATTAAATTATCAAATTCTAACAATATGTAAGTCAACAATTGAAACAACAAAAGATCAAAAATCTTAGGTCAGCTGTATGATGTATATATCTTTTAATTATTAAGCAATATAAAAATTTTGTTAATTGTAGGAGTCATAGTCGCGCTGCGTATGACTGTAAATACATTAATTGTGGGTTCAATTCCTATTAAGGGGAAAAAATAAAAGCGCGACGTTGAGCTCCGCGCACTCAATGTTTCGAAATGTGTGGAGCAGTGTCTTAACACTTAAAATAACAGAGAAAGAGCAGAGGTAACAGGATATTAGGACACTGTGTTCCCTCTACTCTTTCCCTGTTATTTTTATAGACACGGGATACGACGTGAAACTTAAAAACAGTGTAAAACAACCAAATTATTCTTTATTTATACACACTCTGACAAATACATACATTTTTGACTTATGTCGTGTTAGAATTTAAACATTATTATTTAATAGATTTATTTAAAATTGAAATAAATATTTATAGTTTATTAGGATTTTGTAAATTTGCATTATATTGACATTTCAAATGTATAACATTGCAACAATTTATTTACTATTTAATATGTTTTTTTTTATATTAACTTTATTCCAATTTACCATTCACTTTATTAGTAATATTGTAGCATAAGGGAGAGCATTTCGTTTTTATTTTGCACAATTCTATGTAATGCTAAAAATTAATGTGGGGGTTATGCTGAATTCAATGGACTGATTTTATAGTGTATAGTTGTAAATACTGTGTCAAATACGAACTTGAGAAAGAACAAAGACGTCTCATATTTATTATATTCTTTTTAATAATTTGTTAGTGTGCGCGAACGTTGTTGAGTATGGTTGATTAATTTTAGTTTTAATTGAGTATTTATCGACGTTACAATGGATGGATCTGTCTTAGTTTAGAGTCACAATAGCTGTTAATACTTCCTTCCAATCTTATTATTATTTTTATATATAATATGCCCATCATATAGGAGGGGATGACCGCCCCCATCGTACCGGGATCCGTCCATTGGCACGCTCAGCCGGGATTATATTGTAGACTATACAATTATAATCTGCATACAATTTTTTTTTTATTTGAATAATTTCCTCGAACAGTGAAATGTGGCCTTAGGAAATGGGTACATTTACTGTTGTTAAATATGTAAATAAAAGTTGAATTATTGTAAATAATAAAACTATAAAATATATGTTTTTTGCTATACACTGTCTTGTTATTTGGATCCTGTAGTGGTTTGTTAGTTTGTTAATTGTTGATGCAAGAGTATTCGCTGCATATAGAGAACTCTCCGCCGGCGGGGCTCGAGTAGTGTGGTGGGTCTGGGCCGAGGTTGCTCTTGCGGTAGAACGTGTCACGCAATATGGCACGCCTCCCGCAGTTCACGTCGCGAGCCCTGACACGCGACTGTTTTTGCTGCCAGCCGTAGTCCCAGTTGGATGTTATACGGAAATAGAACCTGCGTCCGTATGAAGTGATTTATATTATTAGGTCTCGTTTACTTTGGTCGACAATTATAAATAAATATTATTAATATATCATATTATTAACATATTTTCTTCATATAATAAATATATTGAACTCTTCATTTCACAAATTCGAGGGGCATCTCGAGTTATGTGGCGAAAGTCGCAACCGAGCCCTGCTTTGTCCTTCTGTCTGATTTTTTTTAGTTTCATGCTGAATACAATAGGGTACACAAAGGGAACCTAGTGTTAATATCCTCCGCATTATCTGTCGAATTCTGGAGGCATTGCGTGTTGGGTGGCGCAATTAAACGCCGCGCTTTGCCTCGACATCGACACCAAAGAGAATAAATAAATATATTGTACATTTCATTTCCTCGAATGGTAATCGAACCCATATCCTGTCCCATTTTTTGTCACTTGGTTATGCATCTGAACCATGATTGGCCTCAATCAAAAATGACCAATGACAAATTATTTTTTTATTTAAATTAGGTAATAATTTAATAAGAAAGAGAAAAGCAACTATCGCGACATTTATACAGTGAGGTTCTTTCCAACCATAATTGCAATAGTATTATAAAATTGAGGCTGTTGTGGCGCTGGGACACAAGCGTGACTGTAACTCAACGGTTGTGGGTTCGACTTCCAATCGGGGGATTTTTTTTATATCTTCGCTCTAGTACCAAGGCAAAAGAATGTGCGGAGAAAGAAAAGTGCAGAGTGGAGTGTTTCAACTCTAGGTTCCCTGTGCCTACCCTACTACATACGGGATACAGTGCGAAGCTAGGATGGGAATATTATAAAATTATGAATAAAATAGATAGATACTTTTCTTCCGGAGCTTTTTTATATCTGGCTTTAAGGTATTGGTGAGCTGCTCCTTTTTCAGTACATCCATACAGAAGGTTCGTTACACTTGGTTCAATTGGTTTCATAAGATTGTCGTCCTCTAATGGTATAAAATCGTGTACAGGCACCGGATCAGGTTTTGCAACTGGTTCGTCATAAATCTAGAGGAACAAATAACCATTTAAATTACAGTATCTTGTGTATTTTTTGGTTTAATTGAGATTTTTGTTTTTTAATGTCTACATCATAATGTACATCTTAATGCAGACATCAAAATCAAAAATCTCAATCAAACTAGAAAATACACAAGATATTATAATTTAAAAGGTTATTGGACTCTAGATTTATGTCGAACCAGTTGCAAAACCTAATCAATTAATATCCCTGTTGCAATATAGTATAAATTAGACTATGGTTTAATCAGTGGCGTAGCTAGGGTATTTGTTGCCTGGTGCGGCTTAGGACTTGTTGCCCTTTAAAATGGTCAAAATAATTTCAGATTTCAAACCCCAGTAAAGTAGATATATAATTTTTTATTGCTTCAAAACTATAATAACTATATATAAGTTATAATGGGGGTACAATGGTGTGTCAAGTGGCGACGAATGCGGCGTTAGAGACCGCCACCCAACACGCCACGAGGTGGAGGACGGAGCTACAAATAGCTACGTGGAATGTAAGAGGAGGGATGGAAGAAAAGATGAATGAATTATTAGATGCGATGGATGATAGGGATTTGGATGTCGTTTGTGTGACAGAGACCAAGCGAAAGGGCAATGACACGACCGATTTGCCGGGCAGTCGGGTCGCTTTCTGGGACGGCGTACCAGAGAGCGAGCGGGGCTGTCAAGGTGTAGATGTTATTGTCCTCTCGATTGGTTAGTGCAGCAGTTGAATACAAGGCGATCAACCCGAGACTGCTTTGGGTTCGCTTCAAGCTGGGGTTAACAAGAGTGTTCTTGTTAGTTGCGTATGCGCCAGTATCCACAGCTCTATTAAGCGAACTCGAGGAGTTTTGGGAGAGTGTCAGGGATGTTCTAGGTAGCGTTAGAGGGAATGAAAAATTAATAATATGTGGCGATTTGAATCGGAACTGCGCGAAGCGGTTACGAGGGAGGGGGTGGGAGTGGTCAGTATGGTGACAAGAAAATAAATGAGACTGGAAAGCTTATATTGGAAATTTGCAAGAAAAGGA